>OU744447.1:34196868-34261868 GCA_916610825.1 Haliclystus octoradiatus | reverse complement strand
AACGTCTGCGTTTTGAGAAATATTACGAATTCATCGCCACAAATTAGTTTAAATATGTCTTCATAATTTAGAGACTTCAACACTATTGAATTAATTAGGGGAGGACTTATTCACACTTTGATTCCTTTTTGTAATTATTCGCATCTTTTTATCTAATAAACTTGATACTCGGCTTCTGCTAATGTAGTAAATCTTTATTTTGAAAAGTACAAAATTTGTGAGTTTTTCTATCACATCAGTCTTGAAACCTTGAAAATCACATAAAAGTGTTCAGAACAATATGCTGAACAATTACCTATTCCTTGTTTTAATTTTGGATTCTATTGTAAACCCTTAAAAAATCTAATTTATATTTCATGATTCACGGTCAAAGCCTTCTTATCATTTTGAGAAAATGCTGGATGTGAGCTTCATGGTCTTTGATTCTTTTGTTCTCCCAAGATTTTGCGAATTCACAGAAGCATGACGAAAACACAAAATGTATGAATTAAGAGGGCTCTGACCGTGAAATGATTTATAAATTCATCTCTCTCTGGTGAGCTCCACAATAAAATTTGACCAAAACACGGAATAGGTAATTGTTCAGCATATTTTTAATAACACTTTTTTATGTGATTCTCAAGTTGCCCGGAGAAACCTGCCGTTTTAGTTCTGTGGCGCTCGGTCTATGTTGTCTCGATATACTGTCGCGATCTAATTGTCTCGAGCTCTACCCTATTGTCTCAGATTATTACGTCACGTTCGACGACACTAGGAATTGTCAGTGTTCGATTAACCAATAGGAAGCTAGGAAACGTTATAAAAACGTCCCATTTATAATAAAGCAGCATATTCAAACAAATGAACGTATAAATGTTTTTTACAGGTACTCAAACAGTCCCTCGAGATCACATAACGAAAAGATTAAAAATTCTGGTGGTGTATTCTGAAAGTGCCGCTTAGCAATCGTGCTGATGGTAACTGTAGCGAGAATGAAATCTATTAAAAAAGTTTATTCAAATAGTCTTGTTTTAATTATACTTTGAAAATGTGTTGAAAGGCTGGTTTCATTGGTATATTTTATCACTACTTCTGTTAGATTCGAACCCATCTTTCCTTTCCTATGATAAACGCTAGTGCCAGCAATAAAGTTCATTTCTACGAAACCTCCGCTTGGATCTGGATGAAGTGAAAATGGATTTTTCAAAGCGATCAAAGAGATTGAATTTGTTTCTTTTAATCTCAATAATTTTGAGGTCATGTACTACCGATGCAGCACTTTGTACAACCGGTGATGTATTTGAAATTAAACATACTCAGAATGGTAAGATCGAAACGAAGAGTCCAATAGATGCAAGAGAGTTGATGAATCATGCTATGAAATGTCAAGATGATATCACATGCCAAATTACTGAAGTTTTCAAAGAAGATGACAAAATTGTTAGCGAAAAAGTAAGCGGTTCAGAATCCTCATCTGGTTCAAACGATCGACAAAGCAGCACAAGATTGATACGTATGGTAAGAAATCTACTTTTAAATTTACGCTATTTCCATTTGTATGTCCGTATGTAAGGCGGGGATTCACGATGCAATTTTTGATGCAATTGACTTGAAACATATATCAATGGATTCGTTATTAACCAGAGGCGTACATGGCCGGCTTCATTTCTTAAATAAATACATCGAAGTTGATAAAAACCAATGAAAATTGTTTCCATTTTCAACAACAATGCTTTCTCAGACTGACGCGCTAACTAAGCAGTTTCGCAATTGAATGACTTTCTATTGTCTCTCAGAAACAGTGCAGATCTATCTTTCGTTTTGTGTATGGTCATGTTTCAGAATGGAAATTATATAATCAATGCTTTTTGATAATTATTTATAAACTATTCGGATAGGAACAATATCACATTTGTAAACAAACCCACGCTGGGGAAATTCTTACATTCAAGATTTTATTTTACATGCAAGATTTTTATTTCACTTTCAAAGTTTTTATTTACTTTCAAGATTTTATTTTACATTCAAGATTTTATTTTACATTCAAGATTTTATTTTACATTCAAGATTTTATTTTACATTCAAGATTTTTATTTTACATTCAAGATTTTTATTTTACATTCGGTTAAAAAATATGAATACAAACACTTGCAATTGTGTGGTAACCCTTGAATAAAAACCTTGAATGTAAAATAAAATATTATCATGTCAAATGAATAAAAAGTAATGTAGACGGTGTCGCCCTACCGAAGGCACCCGTACCACTCCTCTATTTCTAGATGAGTGGCTTTTTTCACTGAGAGCAATGATTTTAAACGCTCTTTGTTGATCTCAGCCGCGACACTGCAGATCAATTTCAACAGATTTCATGGCAGATAGGTCTCGATTGTCAATGCGCAAGGATGCGCCGCAGCTACTCACAATGCAATTCCCTCTGGGCCATTCCATCCGCCATCCTCAGATGGTACTCATTTGATGTTTCAGATAAAGTCAAGGCTGAGTTGACCTGAGGGGGATTTGAACCACGGTCGATCAGATATGATCTGATCTGAAGTTCGGTTGCTCTGCCATCTGAGCTAATCCTCCTATTAAATAAAAACCTTTTTTTTTTTCAAATGAATATCTTGAATTTAAAATGAGAATTTGAATAAAACATTATTTTTATATGAAACGTTCCCTATTATATATACAACTTGATATATAATAAAAGGAATCAAAGACTACACATTCATAATTGTTACTAATAGTTTCATGCTTACGCAATCATCAGACAAATAAACTAATTAATGAAAAACATACAGCTCCGCCTATATCGATTTACAAACCTACAGTTATTGTTTAACAGAACAAAGGATTTTGATGCTAGAAATAAATTGCATTGTTGTTATTTCCTATTATCGCTTGGTTAGTTACTAAGTAACTAGTTAGTTAACTAACTAAGCGATAACTAAAGGGCCATTTACACTGCAGCAAAATAGGCACGGTACTCGTCAATTAACACATCAAAGGTGTGAAGGTGTCAAGTGTTTTTGAGCACGGGCCAAGCAAAAACACTGTCTAAACGGCTTTTCCAGACATTGAAAAGCGGCACCGTGCCTACTATTTTGATCGGGCCGAGATCATTTCTCGAGGTAGTCTTGGCCCGCTCAAAAAGTGGGCACCGTGCCGTTTTGCAGTAATTATGACGTCATCGTAGAAGTTGCGTCTCTTTACAGTGGAATTCTGAGGTTTTCTAATAAAATCAGTAACAGACTAAAGATTACCAAAGCTAGATAAGCACATTAAGCATATTTTGTTACGTATTTCTTTTGAAAATTAATGAAGTTTCTGTAGTATAAGGTTTAATAATGCAAATTGTAACTACGAGTGCGGAGCGTAAAATTTAGATGTGTTTTTTGTCACAGAAATACTGATCTGGCGTGGTAGCATGTTCAGGAGGTGAAAGACTAACCCAAATTTATTTGAATTTTGCTCAATGGAGATAGGAATGTAACAAAAATTTAAATATTATAATTGATGAAAAAATAGTGATTTTCAGTGCAACGGAATCCTTACAAGTTATTTTACATAATTGAATCTCAATTTATCGAATCACCTGTAAAACCATTAAATAATGATAAACCTATAATTCAGTTTGTAAGTTTTCAATCTCGGCCCGCGTAAAAATAGGCACAGGCGATCTTGAAAACAGCTGTGTAAACCCTAAAAAAAAACAGCAGGGTGTTAATAGGGCTCTTTCACGCCTACGTCACACATTTTTCGCGAAAAGCATTGTGGGATACCTCAACGTACATTGCATTTTATTGCGTTGTCGAATTTGTTGAGCCGCGGCTGAATTTTATCTCACAACATCATTTATTTTAGCTGTTTTACTTGCTGCTATCAGATTCACTATGGATCTTGACCATCCTATGATTGTTCTAGATGGAGTAAAAGTGCCTGGTGCTGTTTTACCTCATATTCCTTCAAATTGTTGATTTGTTCAAGTAAAACGTTGGCTTGAAAAATGTCATGGTGAAAACAACTGGATTGAAATCTTTTCTGTTGTGTCGAAGGGTCGAAGGCATGTTTATCTGTTGCAAAAGCAGTTGACCCAAAGATTGATAGTGGATATTTAGTATGGATTTAAATATATTTCCCTTTCAACTTCAGCATTATCTTGTGATAGTTTTAGTGTTGGTCTGTTGCAAATACCAACAACAGACTGGCGTGAATTTCTGTCAAGAGACTTGGCTTCTTGCTATTCTTGCTTTAATTATGGTCATATTTATCATTACATTGTGGAGTCATCGTCAGAAAATGTGTTTTATCAATATAACAACAGTGAAGAAGAAGAAGATGTGTGTGAGGATCCATATACTACATGTTACCAGCCAAACCCTTGAAGAAAGGTAGGCATACAGCATGCATTTTGTAGCACGTCGTTTTGTTGAAACATTTATGATATTGTTATATCGAACTAGCAAATTACTTTTGAGGGCTTATGTTCAACATAAATTCCATGGAAAAAGAATTTTCGCCAAAAGTGAATATTGTTTTAAGTAAGGCAAGTGGATCGGTGTTCATCCTCTTGTATTGCAAATACGCATATGTTGTTTAGGCTAAATCAGAACTACGTAGTAACGTAGGCTACCTATCCTATTTATCATCAGTGTTTATCCACTCTTGTCATCCCCATTAGGACATTCCGGGGCTATTTTCATGTGTATTATTCTCAGTTAGTGTTATTTAGTGTTTCAAATTATCAATTTTCAGGAGAGATCAACTATGTAGCCTCAAGATGTCACTATGGTGTATTTCAGATTATTATGTGGTTACGATGATTGCTATTTACTTGGGTCTGTTTATAATTGATTTACAATATATAACTATTTATTAAGAGATTATCGACTGTATTTACTGGTTATATATTTCATCATTATTAATTGAAATGTATTATGTTTAAAAGTTGTCATTTGATAGCGACGAGAATATCGACCATAAGCCGACCGAATGATATGTTGCTAATACTCATTTGTAGTTAAAATACTATTTATAAAATAATTGAAAGGAAATTCTACGTGTCTTCTTGGTAGTTTTGAATATGTGTGTTCATGTGTATTACTTGCTACAAGTCCTTATTTTATTTCTAGTAAAACTGGTATACATTTTTAAATTTAGTTGTTGTTATTGTTTTGTTGTTTTCTACCAATTCACACTTTTTGCCAAGATTTGGGAAGCGAATACAAAACGTTCATACGGCTTATTTCTACGGATTTCAGGAATCTGATTTACAGGTACCCCAACAGTAATGCTTCGTGGTACCTTTCGTTTTTGGTTTATCACGTTCTGTGGATTGCATATCGAGTAAATTAGTTTTTAACTTGGGCAATAAACATCAACGAACGCGGTCAAAACGCAGCTAACTCAGAAATGATATCGAAGTGTTGTACGTTGTGCTATCCCATAAGGCTTTGGGCGAATCTATTTATAAGTCGGTGAAAGAGCCCTATTGACGAGTACCGTGCCTTTTTTGCTGCAGTGTAAATGGCCCTTAAGTAACTAACCAAGCGATAATAGGAAATAACAACAATGCAATTTATTTCTAGCATCAAAATCCTTTGTTCTGTTAAACAATAACTGTAGGTTTGTAAATCGATATAGGCGGAACTGTATGTTTTTCATTAATTAGTTTATTTGTCTGATGATTGCGTAAGCATGAAACTATTAGTAACAATTATGAATGTCTAGTCTTTGACTCCTTTTATTAAATATTAGGAATTAGTCTATTTGTCTGATGATTGCGTAAGCATGAAACTATTAGTAACAATTATGAATGTCTAGTCTTTGACTCCTTTTATTAAATATATAGGAATTAGTTTATTTGTCTGATGATTGCGTAAGCATGAAACTATTAGTAACAATTATGAATGTCTAGTCTTTGACTCCTTTTATTAAATATATAGGAATTAGTTTATTTGTCTGATGATTGCGTAAGCATGAAACTATTAGTAACAATTATGAATGTCTAGTCTTTGACTCCTTTTATTAAATATATAGGAATTAGTTTATTTGTCTGATGATTGCGTAAGCATGAAACTATTAGTAACAATTATGAATGTCTAGTCTTTGACTCCTTTTATTAAATATATAGGAATTAGTTTATTTGTCTGTGATTGCGTAAGCATGAAACTATTAGTAACAATTATGAATGTCTATTCTTTGACTCCTTTTATTATATTTAGCTCTATCAAATGATATCGAGCACTATTTTTTGCTATTAGATAATATCTAATATACAACTTGATATATATATATACATATAGGAGTCTTGAACTCTGTATATGTTGACTTGAATTTTGCTACACTTGGCTTGCCATGCACGATCATCGGAATTAATTAAGTTTATCGTTGGATCAGAACCCATTGTCGTTACCTATAATAATGTGAATTTCAATAATCTTTCTTTGATTTGTCATGCTGCTGCCACACGAGTGACAAACTATGAAATAATATGTTCTTCAACTGTGTTTCAACTGTGCCATCTTCTCCAGTGTATAACGTAGATAGGACAGTTGATTGTTAAGCAAATTTAAAGACGCTTGGAGACCAGACGTTAGATCTATACCATTTCTATAATGGATTCACAGGTTCCAAAGCGAATTTTAAAAGTTTCCAAATTAATTTCAAAAGTTCCAAATGAGTTTCAAGAAATCTTTGATCGAGCCTTTTATCATAATTATCAATCAGTTTTTCAATGCACTATTATATCAAACAATTCTTAAATTATTTAAAACTGACACAGCTACCGTATATATTGTATTAAATTAACTTAAAATCTACAATATGATGAATATGCTAAACAGTGTCTGAAATCTGAGCACACTCAAAAATGAACTAAATAATAAATTGTAATTAAGACTTTTTCAAAATTATAATGTGAAACCAGGCTGCAATGAAAATTAACATCTAGGACACAAATCTTTCATATTTGCATCAATATATATTGGAGGCTACGTCATAAAGGATTTAATTAGAATTAGGCATTTCGCAATAGACATGTGATTAATGTAATATGTAGTCGTATGCCGTTAGTTAATAAAATATTGAAAGTAAGCAAGTGTGTTATCTTGACTACGATTCTTATGATATACTCAAAGGAGTAGCTTACATGGCGCAGTTGATATTCATACTAATTTAGTACTACTAGATTAATTTACTGACCGTTACATCGTTTCTATCGTGATCTTATATCCATCAATAACATGGCTAGCAAAGCAACCAAAGCTGAACTGGAGGCAGAGGTAGAACGGTTAAATAAAGCATTGGCTCAACATCGTCAAATCGACGATAGTAATAATCCAATATATGAATTATTAAAAGTTGCCACAATGCAGCAGCAACAAATGCAAGAGGCCATGTTGATTCAACAAAAGTCATTGGCACAAGCAATAAAGTCGCAAGGTGAGTCGAAGAATATGAACAACGGCTCTCCAAACCAAAATACACCAACGGCTAAACGCATACTTGTTCCAAAATTAAAGTCGCCAATGAAAATGATTGATTTTCGGGATTGGGTGATACGATTTAGCGACTATTCAGCTGCTTCACGTCTGCAATACGACTGTGATCTGGCAGCACGTCGAGGTTTACTTCGGTCTGCTCTCCACGAAGACTGGACCAAGATGTGGACGCAAAATATCATTCCAGTGCAAGACACAGATGATATAGATAATATAATCGATCATGTCGAAGGCTATTTAAGACGCCATCGGCATCCACTAGTTGATAGACGCTCTTTTATACAACGTGATCAACAAGACGGTGAACAAGTGGACGCTTATTCTGCAGCTCTTCGTGAAATTGACCAAGACTGTGATTATGCCCATAAATGCACCGATAGCGCTGCACACAGTGAAGAACGTCTTCGAGACAGATTGATTTCGGGGCTTAGAGATTCAGCCATGAGGCAAAGAGTTCTCGAAACGCCGCTCGAAAAGTTAACTTTGAAAAATGTGTTAGAAACTTGTCAAAATTACAAGTCTAGCCGCGTTGTTGATGATCAACTCGGTGAGAAGCCAATTAACGCCTTCAAAAAGTCAACATACAGAGCACAAGAGCGGACGCCAGCCAAGCATGGCAGTCACAACAAAGCTTCAAAAGGTGACACGTGCGGTCGTTGTGGAAAAACTCACGCAAAAGACGATTGTCCAGCACAAACTTGGAATGTACCTGGTTTATTAAAAAAGGACATTTAGAAAAATATTGCTTTACAAAGGTAAAATCCGAAAATTACATACAATTATCTCAAATAGGAACAAGTAAAAATTTGATTTCGTTCAAAACAAAGCATCAAGCTGTAACCAAACATGTTAATTGGTTAGCAGACACAGGGGATGGTTGTGACGATATGGGGCTCACAGACCTCCACAAACTTATGGGAAATAATGCTGTAGCCCTCAAAAGAGACAAAGAGACACTTGTAGGTCCAAATGGGTCCACTTTAGAGTCTCATGGGTGTGTCAAAATGACCCTCTCCAATAAAGAGAAGTCCTACACAGCACTAATCCACATCTTAGACACTGCCAATCAACCCCTTCTAAGCAGACAAGGATGCATTCAGTTAGGCCTGATCCATGACGACTGGCCCAACAATACAGCACAACATTTATCGCGACCACCTTCATCAAAAGCAAAAGCTAACGAACTGCATGATGCTAGCGACCATGATCTTGATCCATTAAATACTGGAGACATTGTACACATTCAACATCCTAGGATCCATCTATGGGACACCACTGGTGAAATAATTACCTTGTGCCCTGGTCGCCATAGCTACTTAGTCAAAACAGAAAGTGGACGACTAAAATGGAGAAACCGTCGTTTCCTATGTCGTTACCATTCAAATGAAGAGGAAGAAGACGCTTCAACAGAAGAAGAGGAAGACATAACTGAAGAGGAAGAAGAGAACACAGAAGATCAAGAAGATAGTACAATCATATCTCGAGATAAAACTGATAAAGATAAAATTAGTCTACGTAGAAGTACAAGAAATAGCAAATCCCCATGTCGCCTTAAGTTATAAATTTAATCAGATTTCTCTAGGAGGGGCATGGAGGCTACGTCATAAAGGATATAATTAGAATTAGGCATTTCGCAATAGACATGTGATTAATGTAATATGTAGTCATATGTCGTTAGTTAATAAAATATTGAAAGTAAGCAAGTGTGTTATCTTGAGTACGATTCTTATGATATACTCAAAGGAGTAGCTTACATATATAGACGTATTTATTTAATACGCAACGGGATTTCCCATTGTTCTCTTGTTGCTGAAATTTTCGTCTGTTTTTTATTTTAGCCAATCATTAATCAATATCAGTTTCTCACACGTGAAAAACACGATATAACCAATCATATTACTTGTATCACGCTTCTTCACGTGTGAGGAAAATGATATAACTAATCAAAATTCACTTCATTTTTGGCAAAAAATGTAAACATTTCCCGGGAAAATAATTGCCCAGTAAAATAATTTTTCAACTTTGAAAAACATGCACGGCGGAATTTCGTTTCGTCTTGCGAATTTCAAAAAGAGATGTAATCATTCTAATAATCATGCAACATAACCTTTGTCTGGATAATCAATTGTCTCATCAATTTCATACAACAATAATTTGTCTTCTAATTTAATGGGTCATTGATTTTTCATTAAATACAATTTGAATAAAATTCTTATATATTACTATTCATGAAATTGAATAAAATAATAATTGTTGTAGGCTACGGGCTTTTATTTTTCTAATGCTTTCTCGTGTCTCCCAACACCCCTCGTGTTTGGATGAGGCGATCCAACCACGGCTGCCGTGTGGTAACCCTTTAAACCAAAATTGTAGTAGAGAAATACGAGAAAAATTTCAAATAAAATACATTATGATGATGATGATGATTATACAGTTCCTCAAAATATACGAGTCGATGCTCACCAACTCGTGGTGGATAAACATCAGACACTCTCATATTCTGCTTCATATTTGGTTTAATTATATTCAAAATTGTTTCAATTGGGTTCAACATTGGGGAATGATAATCAAAACATTCCTCTAACTGTGAATGGCATGTTGCGTATTCACCCCAGTATTCACAAACAAGTACTAACCGTGGTACTGAGTCAGCAATAAAGCCTTCTGGAAGATGACCAAGTACATCTATATAACCCATCGGCATAATAAAAGAATAACTAATGCGATCGACAATGAAACTACCGACGCAAACCCAGCTACACGATTGGAAATAATTGCCTCAAGACCAACATTGTTCATTGTGCAACAGTAGCCGCAAACGAAGGTGCAGCACCACATCATTACATAAGACTAACCAAAGGAACATTTGAAAAGAGCACTTTCTTTTCGAAACAGAAACTACATCAACTCAACTGAACTATTGAAGTATATCTGGCAACTCAAAGACAATCAAATTAATTACAATATCAAATGGTCAACCCATTCGAATACCATGGCTCACAAACAAAAAAATGTGATCTGTCGGCAGTGCCTTACAGAAAAGTACGAGATAGAATTGTCTGATAAAAATTTATTAACAAAGAATCAGAAATCATATCAAAATGTAGACATCAGGATAATTTTTACCTGTCAAAATTCAAATCATTTGTACAACACCGCCGGAACAACGAACACTGTATAGCAGGATATAATAATAAAAATTTAAACTGTTTATCAAACAGATTTTTAAACTGTTTGATGGCGCCGCGGCTTTTGTTTTGCTTTCATTCTTTACGAAAACAATAACTGAGAAAACGACTTGTAAATGAAATTTCATCCTGAGTACGTCATATTTTCGTAGCAGATTGGAAGTAGCAGTACGATTGTTATAATAATCGTATGATTGGACACTAGACTAGAAGGAAGTAAACTTAATTCGACCAATCAACGACAGTGATTCATTGTTTAGTTTCTGTTCAATTGTATTTGATAATTTCCTTTGTAAACTAAAACTTTATATATATACTGCTTTTGTAATGTTTAATTCGTATTTATATACCCAATGATGCCGCAAAGATATGATAAAACAAAACGCTGTGAAATTGTAGTGGTTTTATATTGTATTCACGTCATCGTATAATTGTCTATTGTTAATCATTTCCTGTAAATCTATATATGTGTAGACTGTACCACGTTAACGCTCTCTTTTGCCTCTTTACTATCTTACTATACGGCCGCGATTGTAGATGATTTGGGCGTAGACCTAACTGGCGTACATATCTGTGTAGAACGAATTGGTACCCCAAAACCAGGGAAATCACAGCCGCTACGGGTTCGCCTCACCATTGAGAAAAGAAAGGAAATACTTAACGCAAGCAAACGATTGAGGGATCATCAAAAATAGGATGGAATCTTTATTTCTCCAGATTTGACTCCTGCTGAACAAAAAACAGCATATGACCTCCGCTGCCAGCTTCGCAAGATACGATCTGATTTCCCAAACAAATCTTTCAAAATAAACTTGGGACAAGTAATTGAAATTGAGAACTCTAATACTTCTCAACCAATAATCAATGACTTCCTGTTAGCTATAATAATCAACCTTCTATTAATACACTGTCTGTCTCAACGATGCTTTGGAATGTTGAAGGACTTACAAGCCTTCTAAGATCACACCTGAAAATTTTCCTGTTGAAAAGTACGATATCATTTTTCTAACTGAAACTTACATCTCAAAATTAACCCACATCTTCCATGGATTTTACCCTTTTATTTCACCAGCTACATTATCCTCTCAATCTACATACCCTAGAGAGGGACTTTTGATACTATGCAAAGGTATCATGGAACCTATACTGCTATGTGAAAATAAACAATACCTTGGTACAAAGATTAATCAATGCAACTTTTTCTGTTTCTACTTCAAACCTTCCACACCTGTCTCTGCTATTCTCTATAATATTATGGAAGCTTTAAATTTTTCTGATACATCATTACCTTCAGTCATCTTAGGCGACTTCAACTGCAGGACAGATGCTGGTGTCCGTGGCAATGATCTATGCGATCATCTCAATGATCTTGGATACTATATGGTCAATGAGCCACAAATAGCAACTTACTTCTGCCCAAACGGAAAAAGTACCATTGATTTAGTATTTACAAATCTTCCTTCAGAACAAATAACAAATCACAAACTTCAACCCAACTGTAGTAGAAAACATCTTCAAGTTATCACATCATTCTTATTGCCAGGTTCCAAGCCAGAACATGAAAACAGAGTTAAAAGAAAACGTATTATAGACATAGAAAAACTTTATAAACATCCATCGTTACGCCTAGCAGGTGAAGCATTAGAGAAAAAAGACCTTAATACATCACTACATCACATTGAAGAATCCATTCTCTTTAGTGCTCCACTAACAACTCATCAAAAAAGGAGACATAAACCTTAGTTTGATAAAGATTGTAAGCAGTTGAAGAAAAATGTCTTAAATCTATTCGAAAACGTCATGAAGTATCCAAGAGATCAACAAATGCGAGATAACTATGCCATTGAAAGAAAATACTACTTATCTGTTATCAAGACAAAACGCACACATTACTACGAGAACAAAATTATCAAGACGTTGGACCTAGCGAAACATAAACCATGGCTACTTTTCCGAAAAAGTTTTCAAAAACAGATATCCCCTATTCCAGCAGAAAAATTAAATGCTCATTTCAAGTCCCTTTTGGATCCTCTCAATTGCCCACCTTGTATTCCCTGTTTCAACGATGAAGAGTATGATGACGCTTGGTTCAACCAGCATTTCTCAGAAGATGAAGTACTAGAGGCAATTCTATCGACATCAAAGAAAAAAGCACCTGGAATTGACAACTTAACAAATGAACACCTAGTCTTTTCAGTTGAGCAGGTTATTCCATTGTGGACCTCTCTGTTCAATCTATGTTTAGAGCAAGGACAAATTCCAGAAAAGTGGAAACATAGTATTTTCAAAATTTTATTTAAAGGAAAAGGAGCTACAGATGATCCAGGTAAGTATCGTGGTATCGCTTTGTTATGTTGTCCGTTGAAAGTGTTCACGTCCTTATTAAACAAAAGAATAATTGATAACGTTTCTTACCTCTTGCCTGATTTACAATTTGGCTTCCAACGTGGCAAAAATACAACTATTCCTTTAAGTATGCTAATTAATGATATCAAGGAATCATTCGCAGTAAAAAGATGCTATACATACGCCACTTTTATTGACTTTAAGAAAGCTTTTGATTCTGTTGGTAGATCAAAGCTTATTTCAAAATTACATGATCAGTTTGGTGTTCGAGGAAAGATTTTAAATATTATCAAAACATTGCTGCAATATAATTTTATAAGAATCGATGACGGAGTAAAATATTCTAAAATTATAACTCAACACCATGGTGTTTTACAAGGAGACAGCCTCTCTCCTACACTTTTTATTATGTATATAGCTGACCTAGCCTCAATTCTAACACCTATTGATAATCTCTCTTATCTGTTTTATTCTGACGACCTAGTTATTTATTCTATTCAACGCTTACCAATTCAACAAGCACTTGATGCTATATTCTTATGGTGCTCCACAAACTGTTTGCAAGAAAACAAAAATAAAACTAAAGTTGTTAAGTTCAGAAAAGGTGGTCATCTAGCAGCAGCTGACAAGTTTATGTTTGATAATGTTAGTCTGGAGTTTGTAAGGTCCTACGAGTATCTTGGTGTTATCATGCAGCAATCCCTTGTATTTACTAATCACATAAAAAAGAAAAAACAGAAAGCAATGCTAGCCATTAGTACAATTCGATATTTAAATCGTATTTCGTTTGACGCAGCTATGGTTATCTTCGATATGAAAGTTCTTCCGTCTATTACATACGCACTACAAATAATAGCCCCTTTTCTCAAAGCTTCACATCTACTACAACTTGATACAATTTTAGCCAATTTTATAAAGAAGATGCTTCATCTATCAATATCCACTTCAAACTCCCTTGTCTACTTTCTTACTCAAACCAAACCATTATCTCAAAGCTTAAACACACGATATACTATTTCAATGGATGAACTATCTAAAGCCTCTTGCAGTTGGTCCAGGAAATCTCAGAAACATATTTGCAATGGCTACCTTGAGGCCCCCATAGCAAATACTTCCTGGTGGCGTCAAAGCGATCAACCAAATAAATCAATATTAGCTAGATGCTCAATGCATGGGTTCCATCACTACATATGTAAAGATAAAACTTTTCATTCACCATCTAATGATTGCTGCTGCAAAGAGTGTGGCTCTAATGCCAATACAGTATTTCATATATTGAATTGTCAAGCAATACCATCTTACATAAATTTTGTCAAGAGGATAGAAGCTTCATAAATATCGTTACATTTATCAATATTAGTTGCATAATTCTTTAGTAATTAGCTATTAGTTAATATTATCAGCAATATAATCACCATATAATCATCATATAATCATCATATAATCACCTTATAATCACTTACCGATATTATACATTAAAAGTCTTTTATCCTCAGCTATTAGATGACAATTCATTTTTTCAGTTAAATTTTATCAACGTAATAGCACTGTGTATAAGCTACGTTGACAGCATTAGTTAGCCTATATATCACACTAATATTCTTATTAAACTTAATCCAGCTTATTATCTGTAGATCACATCAGCTATAATATGATTAACTGCAAGCTAAAGTTACTCTGATATTATTGGTAAAGTTTAGATTATACATATATAAAAAAAAAAAATGAATAGCATGTATAAATTGAATCTACCATGAATGGGTGAAATATATATTCTATCTGCTGTACGGTTGTGTCTGTTGTATCAAAGAGCTCTGACTAACGGCCATAGTAGCCCTTAGCATCTCTCCTTGTAATGTCAACAGAGACGGTCTACCATTATCGAAATAAAGAGTATCAACATCATATGGATTGTGTCATTATTCAATCTTGCACAAAATCCTGCGCTTTTTATCGCTGCCATTTGTTACAAATATATACATTAGTTATATATTTATCTTTATTCAGACAAATTTTCTATTGTCATATGCAATTATAAATATATATCGTAAATAAACGCGTGATACTCTGAGTGACTTTTGGAGAAAAATAGGCTTTTGCAGCATATTTTTGTGTCTGAATATATAATGTACTGTTTGACCCAATACTCATATTTCACTTTCATATTCATATGTGTATCTGAGTTTACACTCATTATAATTAATTTTTTTAACTTATTATTATAAATCTATATCGATATGTCCATATGTTTCTGTTTCTCCTAAACAAATATTTTTTTTATATATACCATTGAATTATTGATTGTGACAATACCATTGAGTAATAAGATAATTTCCTAGCTAAATATAAGATTCATTTAGGCTGCATTAACACGACAAGTGGATTTACGAAACCCGAGTGAATTTAAGTCTGGATCGCCCTCGTTTCTAGACATAAACAGGAAACCAGAGAAGAAATTAGTCCGCTTAGCGAGTCTATCATGCCTTTTGAATGTAAGGATAGGAAACCCGGGTTTCTCAAGCCAGACTTTGCAAAACCCGAGTCTTTCTGTCGTCTAAACAGAGATTTATGGAAAACCCGGGTTTACAAAAGTCCACTTTCATTTCGCAGCGATACGGCATGAAAATATTGGCAACCACTCGGCCCTGTTTTAGGAGAAAATACTATAGTTTAATATAACTATTCAATGAATCTGTTTTTACAAGATAAAATCGTGAATAACATGTATTTAAAATGTATATAATTTACAAAAGCGGTTTCAATTCACATGGAATTTAATTAGATATGGATAACAAAACTTATTTTGATTTATGATTTGAAATGATTTACATAAAAAAAACATATCGATCTGAAGCTACAGAATCGAAGAAGTATAAAAATCCAATTTCAACGCCAAACCGACAAGAAATAATTGAGTTATAGCGTTTTATTTAGACAAAATAGATAAATCTAGCCTTGTGTAAACTGATACCCTATCTGAACTTTTCTAAAGTGGACTTTTGAAAGACTTTTGGAAACCCATGTTTTTGCTCTCGTGTAAACTTAGCCTTAGGCTTTTGTATAGCTCAAGAATAAGCATAAAAGATTACATGTACAGGATATGGAATAAAAACATATAATGTTTTTGCTAATGAATTTTGTGTTTATTTTCAGCTGCCAAAAGATTGCCTTGATATTGCCAAAAGATCAAACGAGAACGATACAAGTGGTGCATACTCTTTGCGTCTCTCCAGTGATCGCGAAATAGAAGCAGTTTGTGACATGGACACCAATCGTGGAGGTATATGATCAAATAGACAACAGCACTATCAATGAAATTGAATTCCATTGAAAACAAATCAATAGGATCGAAACATTCAATGAAGTTGAGAAATATGCTAAAACATAGGAATCAAATTCTCCTTATACTCGGACAGCTTCATTATCACGGCCATGCATAATAAATCCACAAAGTTCATTTCTTTATTAAAAGAAAGTGTTGAGTTGATAATCTTGTTGCTTTTTTATCAATTTTAGGGTGGACCATTTTGCAAATAAGATTTGATGGCAGTGTTGATTTTTTCCTTGATTGGCAGTCATACAAACAAGGATTTGGAGATTTGAATGGGGAATTTTGGCTGGGGTTGGATAATGCTCATGAATTGATGAAAGGTACGAACACAACACTGAGATTTGATTTGTGGGATGGTGAAGTTCATCGGTTTGCAGATTACTCGGAAGCAACGATTGCAAGTGAATTGGACAATTATCGTCTAAATTACAACGAATACAAAGGTATGCAGCAATGTAATAGGATTAAGTTTTGGAGTAAAATAGTCCCAGAACAGAGTAGGCGTAAAATGTTCATCGATCGATCAGTATAAATCTAAATAGGTTTCAAATTTCCGAGTTTTTACAGGCTACGGTTAGAATGTTCTGCTTGAGATACTTTTTATTTTATGATTTATGAACTAACGAATATTACTTGTATTTCAGAGGACTGTAATGATGTGATATTCTGATATTCGATAGTACAGAATTAACGACGTTTGATATATAACTACAATTTAGCAGCAGACAAGCTTTTTTTCTGGCCATTAGCCGTCGTTAGTAGGCCTACTGCTCAGTGAACAAAGGACTGACTTAGCGTGATTTAACTAAGTCAAGATGAGTTAGTCAATGTGCTGAAAAATTCCACCACATGAAATCAATAAATAACTAAACAAAACAACAATTTATATATATATTCAATATCGCGTGCTCTGTCTGGCGCTGCAGAACGGATCTGCGGTTTTCATTACACAAGTCACATGACATTTAAAATTCGCTGCAGTGGTACAATTTGATAATCTCTTTTTTATTTATTTGCTATTTTTATTTATTAGGAAATTTATTTGATTATCTATATATTATTATATTATCTATAATATATTTAAATGTTTATGGATACCATTGTAGTATGATTGCATATTATTTATCAGTATGGATTGTTAATGCTAAAATAAATAAAAGCTCAAAAGTCTGACTTAAATAGAGGAAACTAGTAGATAAATTATTGGATACCGGCTGAGGCTCACTAATCTCATATTAAATAACCTATCATCAACTAGATCACTATACTTTACACTTGAGTCGTTTGTTCTACTCCTGTGCAATTATGTGCAATGGCTAATTCAATGGATAATATGTAAGAACATTGAATAGCGGACACGATGTCTATTAAGAAGTCTTCTATAATGAGAAGTACTTACAAGCCGAGGATCGGAAGTCCTCGATGCCGCATCACTTTCCGGGATTGAAGGTAATCCTAAAGATGAATAGAAACAATGACGATGTTTCACTAATGCAATTTCGGGTCAGAGGGTACCAGTGACCAGCAATGTTTATGTTTCAAGAGTGTGGAATAGAGAATGATGATAATTAACGTTGTCTAATTCTGTATATGTTATACACAATTTTTTATAATTTCTTGACAACAAAATCGCGGATGTGTTATTTGGTTGTCATCAAACTCAACACCACACTAGACAAACTCTGTTTATGGGCAGATTAATGGCAATTGCGTATAGCCATTATAAAATGTTCCACATTTACAATTGGTAAGATGAAAGTGCCTTAGTGTCAATATTATTTATCTGGGCATAAACTTCAATCTGTTGATCGAGTAAAGGACCTTGGGCTGATCCTAACATCAGACTTGAAAACCTCCGCATATTGTTATATGATATCTGTCAAAGCTTACAGTAGGTCCTATTTAATATTGAAATGTTTTCTTCTCGCGATCCTGTGAGTTACTGATCAAGGCATGCAAAGTTTATGTGAGACCAATTCTTGAAAATGTTTCACCAGCCTGGAATCCACGTTTGCAGAAAGACATTAATATTTTAGAAAAAGTTCAAAGGCTGTCTACTCCAAGATCGTACTACTGCGAGGAGACGTATCCAGAACGCCTCCAAGCTTTCAATTTAGGATATAAAATGAAATAATAATTATGTTCAAAATTACTCACAATATGCTAGATATTTGTATCAATAAATTTGGGACTTTTGATAGAAGTAAATACAATATGCGTGGTAACTCTTTAAAGTTGAAACAATTATCAATTCCAAATCTAGAAGTAGTGAAAAATCAGTTTTCTCTCCGTGTTATAGCGTGGTAAAACACCCTACCTGATGCACGAGTAACTTCAAAAAGTGTGTCTTCTCTTAAACGGCACCTTATGTAATATTGCTTTAAATCCTTATTGAAAAAAAAAATATATTATTATTGTTAACGGCTGTACGTAAGTGGGAGTTTTGAACCTTCTCTGTATTTGCCAGAGAATTGTTTTTAATTGACAAAAATACATACATACATACATAAATACCAATTCATTACCAGCTGCCTATAAATCTTAAGGATGAGAATGTAGGCCAATGAGAGAAGGAGCAAATACAAATTGATAAAGAATACTAATCAATGACTATAAATGTGAATGTCTTTGTGTATGTGTGTTTGCGGCATTTTTCCTGATTTTTTCAGCCACTTCAAATCTAATAGATAACTGCAAGTAGTTGTAACTAACGGGCCTTGTATTATTTTCAAATTTCCCCTCAGATTTGCGTATCAAAAATGAATCTCTTTTCATGCATTGCCTTTGTTCAGTTTTTCGAGATCGCTATATGCTAGGTTACGTTTCGATTGCTTGATAAATATCAGTGTTCTTGAATTCATTCAGGATACTGTCCGCATTAAACAAACTATTTGTCCGTTTCATCACGCCAAGGGTAGTTTTAGTTGAGTCCAAATAATGCCAGCAGTATTATGTCGTCCATGGTATGAGGTACTGGGGGCGAGAACCCCCTGACGACTTGGTCTATCGGCAAATCTTCTCTGAAATGTCTCTAGTGAGATCCCGGCCAAATAGCTCTCCACGTCTGTCATTTAAATTGCTATTTGTCAGCTCTTTCTTGTTACGAATGCTTCTTCTTCTTCAGCGAGGGTATTATCGGGGTCGTTAAGTGGCTCGGCGTCTTGTGGCATGATAAGAGGTCAAGGATAAGGTGGTAAAGGAAAACAGAAAAAATAATAATCGACCGTAGAAAGAGACAATACCTTACCTACCGGCCGCACAGGAAGCGTCATTACTACTGCCTACTGTAAATTATCAATGTACAAAAAAATTACAGATCAGCAAATATGTTACCATCAAACCATAATTAGTCCATGATTAGTGGAGTAGACACAGCCGAAAGGCAATATTAATAGTACAAAGACCTGTACTTACACTAATACTAACCGAATTTAAACTCGTCCAGGTGGTTATCAAGTGATTGGACACTAACCCTAACACTAACTGGATCTAAATTTGTCTGGGTGGTTATCAAGTGATTGGATACTAACCCTAACACTAACTGAATCTAAATTCGTCTGGGTGGTTATCAAGTGATTGGACACTAACCCTAACACTAACTGAATCTAAATTCGTCTGGGTGGTTATCAAGTGATTGGACACTAACCTAACACTCAATTTGTTGTTGTTGTCCGGGTCTGTCGGCAAATATTCTTGGTGATGTTCGCTGTCCAAGATTGGACGAGAGTGTGCTGTTTAAATTCTTGTCCATTTTTTAATGTCCACACAAATCATGAATACTGTATAATAAGTCATTTATCTTCCACGTTTGGTTGTTTGATCAGGACAGAATAGAGTAATTTTGGGCCGGATAGGATCTCTTTGCCCGAAGAATTCCGATGATAAATTTAGGTCAATGTACAATGTAAACACGCATGGCAAAACTTTGTGTGGCGGATCCAATTCCGAATACCGCACCTTAACTTGCTCCCAATTTATTGCTACATATCCTTGTCGGACTCCGATGAAGTCGACAAAGTTATTGCACAACACTCCCATTGAAGAAAATTTATAATGACGACTAACCCTGGCAACGCGGGTAAGTTATTGCTAACATATTATATGTTAATTATTCGTCAACAGGAGATGCTGGTAATTCAATGGCTCTACATAAAAATCGAATGTTTACAACCAAAGACAGGGATAATGATTATCATGACGACGATAACTGTGCAATTAAATACATTGGTGCGTGGTGGTATGGTGTCGTGTGTCATAATGCTAATCTCAATGGTAAATATGGTAGTAGTGGTTATGGTAATGGGATCAATTGGGCTGCAATCACTGGGTTTCATCGCTCACTGTCAAAAACGGAAATAAAAATCAGGAGAAATGATCCTAATGTTTGGTAATTGATTATTGCACATATCACCAAAGTATTACTAGTGCACAGGGATTTGAATAGTGTTGTGTAATGTGTCTTTTCTCAAGCTCTGTCTTTGTTTTTATAAAGATGATTAGTATAGCAACACAGGGTGTATTCTGAAGCAACGTTCACTGTGTCACAAACATTAATCTATGGCCTGCACGCATATTGAATTGAAATTTTCTGTCAAGTATCATAACAAACTGGAAGGCATCATTACAAATGCAACATTATATAATGAGTGATATATATGTGACATCATTGGACATTTTTCTGTGAAACAAGATATAAATATCACAAGCATACCTTTCTTCTAGAAATCACGATAATCATACCTTGCATCAACGATATTCCTTATTTTAAAATAATTATGTGCTAAATAGTAAATATCACCTTTGTGTGTCATTATATATACACACTGATACTATATAAAATACTGCGTCATTTTATAAAAATACTATAATTGAAGATATAGTAGAATAGAACATGCTTCACAATATCACACAGCACTGCTTATAAATCTTCAACATTTAATGCTGCATGCATCAGCTGCTTCGGGAGATATGGAAAAGCTGATGATATTATACCATGCCTGTTGGACAACTACAAGATTTTCGAGAAATCTGATGATGATTACACCATAAACATTCTTTGTTTTATTTTAGAATAGATTGTTGATTTTTATCATTTCCTTTTTTATTTTGCACATGATCAATCAATCAATCAATCAATCAATCAATTAATTTTGTTTTCAATCCTCGTTTCCGACTGATAAATATACAGTTGCCTTATATTCATGTTTTACTGGAAACCGAAGCAACAAAGATACGCAGTTAGAAACAATACAGCATTAAAAAATTTAAAATAATACATTTACATTTCTATTTACATTTACTTATCTACCTGTGCTTGTCAATTTTCTAATAAACGTATAAACTAGAGTAATATGTGTTGCTGGTGATTCAAAATCTAATATTGTTTTTATTCAAGAAGGTTATGATACGAAGGTAGGCTGATGTCGCTCAATTGAGATCTCAGTGCGTTTGTGGTTTTAATATTTTGTATGCCATCTTTTATGCATAGCGTGTTGTACATTCTAGATGCTGTGAACTTTATTGACTTTTTACCATGAAATTGGTTTTATATGATGGTACTCTAACATCACCTCGTTTTGAGGCTCTGGTTTTTCCATGAGAGATTGTCTTAAATAATTCAGAAATGTATGTAGGAGCATTTCCTTGTTTACATTGCCAACACATTTTAATGGCTGCTCGGAGGCTGTTTTGATGAGGGTTGGTTGTTTCAAACCCAAGATTTCGAAGCATCGTGCTGATGGTGTGTTAAATGGCAATCCACAGGCAAATCTAACAGATAAACGGTCAATTCGTTCTTGTTCAGACTTGGATATGCTGCATAACAATGAATTGGCATATGAGAAATGAGGCACGATGAACGCATTGAACAGAGTTATTTTAGTTCCTTCGTCTATAGTGCATGTCTTAATCTTGCCAGACAGGAAGATTTTTGGCAAACTTTTCTTATCATCTCATCAATGTGTATGGCATAACTCAATTTGCAATCCAGTGTTACTCCTAGTAGCTTGACGTGATTAGAAAGTGCATGGTATTGCAGCATCGTTGATAGTAATAGTTGGTGTTGACGAGCCTAATAAAATGCATTGTGTTTTGTTAGCATTAACTAGCAGTCTATTATCTGTAAATCATGTGAATAGTGTATCTAGATCAGCGTTAAGTTCACTCTCCAGCATATTTGAATTACGATTGGAATGATAGACCGTAGTGTCATCAGCGTACTGCCTTACTTGGCAATACCGTATGAATAAGTTGATGTCGTTTGTAAATATATTGAACAGCAAGGGCCCTAGGATGCTCCCTTGTAGTACTCCAGATGTAACATTTTACCATTCTGACAGTTATCCATTGACTTTTACGCATTGTCTACGGTTACATATATGTCATGATATTGAGCACTCAGTCCCTACTATATTCTTTGATTAGATAACATATAATAATAATAATAATAATAATAATAATAATATGTAATAATACTTTAGTTAAATTATTAATAATATTACCGCTCGGTCAAATGACATTGAGCACCGTTTATCTGCTAAAAAATAACCATATTACATCATTACATTGTTATTATTACATAATATTATTATTATACTCATGTATCTAAATTGAAGTATTGATTTTGAATTTGAAATTGAACTTAACTCACAATTGCATCATTTCTGTTGTCTCATATCTTAATTTTCCTTACATATCAAAATGACCTGTACTTATAGCTATACACCATGAAACGAAATGAGATAATGCATGAATATTTTGTAATTATCCTCGCTGGTTATCAGTAGCTGTTTGTGACAATTTCCAAAGGGTACCGATTTCACTCCTAGGGTACTGATAATTTTGGGTTCGGTACCCCATTGGTACCCTGGGGTACTATATAGGTTGGAAATATCGGTATCCTATTCAGTACCCCATCGGTACCCCTATTTTTTAGAGTTTCTATAGGTAGGATTGAAACAGTGCGATGGAATCTTCAGAGAAACCGTAGGCATTTAATTTAGCAAGAAGTAGCATATGGTCCACAGTCTCAAATGCTTTACTGAGGTCTACTGCAACAATTGAAGCGTGTTCTTTGTTATCAAATGAGGTACGGATGTCTTCTGTTACTTTCACCAAGGCTGATGTACATGAATGACTCTTCAGATAACCCGAAAGGGATGAAGACCATAACCTGTGTTCTAACATGTGGAGTCGTGCTTGATCGTCCAGTAATCGTTCGAGGACTTTGGAAATTGCCACTAATAAGGTAATTGGCCGGTAATTTACAAGGTGGGTCTTTTGCCTTGGAAATAGGGGCAACCATACCGTCTTTCCAGTGATTCGGGTAAAGACTGAGCTCGATACAGATGTTGAAAAGTTGACTGAGTGGCCATGACAAAGCATTACGGCATGTTTTCAGTAACCAATTTGGTAGACTATCTTTACCAGGAGACTTCTTATCCTTGAGCTTGGCAAGAACTGTCCAAACATTTGATGGTGAGACTTTTTTAAATTTGAATTTGAATTGATTTGTGTGTTTTTCGACAAGATTGTCTTTGATTGCTAAGACGGAAGGATGGTGGTCGTAGTTGGTTGTAGAAGAAGACTGGATTGACATAGAAGATATGAAAAAGTCATTTAGTATGTTGGCCACAGTTGATGGATCAGAATTCAAGCGGTTGTCTTTAAGGATGGTGATGTCTGCTCTACATTGATTTTTCTTGCATGTGCATGGCAGCATAGGCCTCATTTTCTTCCAAAAATCGGCTGGATTCTTGTTAGATGATATCTTTTTAATAAATGACCTAACTTCTGCTCTTCTCACGGTTGAAGCCGTTCGTTTTGTTTGCAGATATTTAATTTTGTGAGGTTTAGACTTGGTTTTGATGAATTTATTGAATGACAAGTTTCTTGCTCTGATACATTTGAAAAGTCTCCTTGTTAGCCAAGGCGGAGAATCAGCTTTTACTATTCTAGATTTGGTGGGGCAATGAACTTCAAGGACTCGTAAAATCTCCTTTTCCATTTCCTGACTAATTTTCATTGGTTCATTGCTAAGTAATATTGATGTCCAGTCGATGTTAGATATATTGGAGATTAGATGGTCGGAACTGAGATGCTTATAGTTGACCGATACGTAATAACATGATATGTGTATAAAAAATGATATATGTATATTTCTATGACAGTTTTATAATTCTTTGTTTAACAAGTTTCGTTGAAATATCTTTCACCGCATTTTATGTGAGTAATAGATGTTTATACTATCGAAACAATTACAATTTAAACTATTGATCAATCTTACACACTGCCTGACAATGGCTTAAGAAAATCGAAATGTTGTCAATCAGTGTGTCATTATTATGTTTTGTCTTTAATATAGATGTAGGATAAAATTTGGTTTCCAAACCCTTTGGCTTTACAAAATATCAACAGCAACATTTGAAAACTGCTAAATTTAATAAAACAATAATAATAATTGACACTTGCTCATTTCTGTGTTGTTGAAATCTAACTCATAGTTGATCAATTCAAAATATGAATTGGAACAGTTCTCAATCACAGAGTGATCAATCATAAATTACATAGGGAGAAGCCATCATCACTGTTAGAACGTAGAGAATAAGCATGAATAATGTATAAGTATGTAATCATAAGTTCAAGCTCTCCCTAAGCTTACATGTGCTACAGAACTTATTGAGTAGCCTCCTTTACATGAATAGTAAGTTACAGACTAAAGATGGCTAACATTATAACAATCACCTTTCAAATTATAAAATTAAAATAAATTTAACAAAAGGAAAAATTTGGTTTTACTGTTCCAAACCTTATTATAACATTCGAAAGCCCATAATTTGATCATAATTGATCACTACTTTATATAAATGATCACGCAACTGTAAGCGAGTTATGATCAACTGAAACAAAAGGTGTGAAAACGTCAAAATGGACGAAACAGGACGAAATCTAGTATAAAGCATATCATTCGAAAGCCCATAAATTGTTCACAATTGATCAGTTGGTCATATGAATGATGACGGCTCACAAGCTGAGTTATAAGCATTTTACTGATGGGGAGTCAGAAAGACGCCAGGCCCCCAAAATCATGAAATTCAATATAAAGCATATCATTCGAAAGCCTGTCATTTCATTGCTATATAACTCACTCATAGTTTTTGTTTTAATCAGCTGATGATGGTGGGTGATAAATGTCAACATTGACAAAGCCAATCCAAATTGAGTATAACGGAGGAGTATAGGCGGAATTTGATAGTTCATAATTTGATCATGATTCAGCTAATGGTCCAATAGATTGCAACTCTCAAACTGAGTTATACGCGTTTTGCTGGCGGGGGCGTCAGCCCTCCCGCCCTCCCACCATCATGATGTATAATGTATATGCTGTTCTAAAGCACATCATTTGATTAAATTTGATTACCACTTTGAGTCGAGTAGCAAACTTTTAATTGTTTATGTTTTTTGTATTCACAGTTACCTTGTGTATGGAACGCCATAGGTGCCATAAGCATGGTTAATCACTCTCCACAGTAGTACGAATTAATTTTGCGTGGTGGTAAAATCATTTCGTTCAGTGAAAAATCATTTCGTGCAATGGTAAAATCATTTCGTCAAGCAGAAAATCATTTCGTGATATGGCAAAACCATTGCGTGGAGTAGTGAAAAAAATTAATTTTCTAAAAAGTCTCTTTGGTCTTTCAAAAATCAAAATGTGCTGTCAACAGCTTGCTTCGTGCTGTCAAATAACCGTTTGATGATGTGGTAAATTCATTATGTACGGTAGTAATATCATTATGAGCGGTTAGAATTTCGTTTGGAATATTTTTTCAAATGTTTCTATGCTATATGCAAAATTCACTCTGCGCTTTGATTAGTTTGCTTAGCGATGTGCTGTGATAGAAATCAACGCGCGTCAACGTCTCTTTTAGAACAGTTCGAGTAGGTGACTTTTTATTCGTGCATCGGATTACTATCAATATAAGATCGTAGGAGGGATGTAAGGAATCATGACAATTGCCCTCGAATTTTAATGTGTTTTAATTTTTGAAGTTTATGAACAGCAGGAAGTGATTCTACTACAGCAAGAAATGGATTTCGGCTTGACGAAATGATCTTACCACAGCACGAAATTAATTTCTGCTTGACGGAATGATCTTATGATCTTACCATAGCAAGCAATGATTTCTTACTGAATGAAACGATTTTACCGCCACACAAAATGATTTTCCTACTACGCAAAATGATTTCTTACTACCGCGCAGAGTGATCAACTACTTATGGCAGCTACGGAGTTCCATACTTGTGGATATATGTTATTTTTGACATTGAGGTGAAAATAATCGTTATCAACCAATTCCGAAAGAAGAGATTAAATTATGTTAAAGAAAAAGATTACCAGAAGCAATTCATCTTTTAGCATATTTTTTTATACTTTAAAGTCGCTATACTGTTGGACATTCAACTGATATGCTTTATATTAAATTTCATGATGGTGATGGGCTGACGTCTTTCTGCCCCCCCCCACACCAGTAAAATGCTTATAACTCAGCTTGTGAGTCGTCATCATTTATGGGACCAACTGATCAATTGTGAACAATTTATGGGCTTTCAAATGGCATGCTTTATACTAGAATTCGTCCTGTTTCGTTCATTTTGACGTTTTCAGACCTTTTGTTTCAGTTGATCATAACTCGCTTACAGTTGCGTGATCATTTATATAAAGTAGTGATCAATTATGATCAAATTATGGACCTTCGAATAGTATGCTTTATACTAGATTTCGTCCTGTTTTGTCTATTTTGATGTTTTCACACCTTTTGTTTCAGTTGATCATAGCTCGCTTACAGGGCACGTCTTATAGACGCCAATTTTACTAATTTGAATGTGAACGGTACATTGACGAATACATGAAGATAAATAAGCAGGTATAAAGACGACAAATGAATAGACACAATTTGTTACGGCAATAATAAAGTTTGTTGAATAAAGTTGAATAAACCAATAATCTTGTGAGTTGATTGAAATATATGTATATATGATTACTGTACTGTTGATAAATCCGTTTTAAACTAGAAAGAGATTAAATTCTATTAATTATGATTAACATGACATACTAAAGTAAACAATTTTATAAGTTACGTAAAATAGGATAAATTCATACCGTGTGTTCTTTTCCGCGTCTTCACTGTTCTCTTTCTGTTCTACACTGATTGATATCACGTTGACATATTAATAAATGTATGTCACGATTTGTTCTATTTAGGAGGATTTTATAATTAAACGAATTAAGTAGTAAGTATAGAGAAAATGAATAGTTCGAGAAATCTATGGGGAAAATTATCGCTTACAGCCTCCCTAATTTACGAAGTATCAATTGAGTTAATTAATAATAAAAAGTGATAATTTTCTACGCAATGGTTAAATATATACAAAACTGTTTTGAATCTTCTTCTTCTTCTTCGATTGTCATTGACATCTGAATCTTCACTGATCATCTGCTTCACATATCATGCATAATTTGTTTACATGTCTCATCAAAATAGACTGCTTAGTTTGAAGCTTCACGCTTCTAATAATACCATCTTTTCCAGGATACACATCCGTGATACGACCCATAAGCCAATTTCCTCGTGGTTGATCTTCGTCATAAATTAAGACTACGTCATTGACTTTGACATTACCATTTGAGCGTTGCCATTTTTGAGTAATAATAATAGTTGGCAAATATTCCTTTCTCCATCTTCTCCAAAACATATCGGCCAGATGCTGTGTTCGGCGCCATCTTCTTCTTGTGTAATTGTCATGTTCACTGAAGACTCCAGGTGGAAATGTTCCCTTGTAACGCTGTATTAACAAGTTATTTGGAGAAAGTGCTTGCAAATCGTTTGGATCATCAGACGAAAGAGTCAACGGTCTGCTGTTCAGTATTGCTTCACATTCAGTTAGAAATGTATACATTCTCTTGCTTTCCAATCGACGTTCTCCTAGTGTTCCAATCACCGCAGCCAGTGCTCGACGTACACTTCTAATAAGGCGCTCCCATACACCACTCATGTTAGATGCGGTTGGTGTTTGGAAGATCCATTTCGTTGCATATTGATGAAGAAACTTCTCAATCGTACTCTGATCCAGTTGTGACAGTGCATGCTTCAATTCACGGTCTGCTGATTTGAAATTTGACCCATTATCACTGCGTAACTCCTTTGGCTGTCCACGGCGGTTAACAAATCTTCTGAGAGTATCGATAAAGTCATTGGTGTCCAACGATTCAGAAACTTCTAGATGGATTGCCCGTGAATTCAGGCAAGTGAAAATGCAACCCCATCTTTTATGACATTTTCTGCCTTCCTTTACTAATAGTGGGCCAAAATAGTCTAATCCAGTATACGTGAATGGAGGGTCATCAGCTTGTAATCTTGATGCTGGTAACTCAGCCATAGAAGGTTGCATTCTTTTCGCCATGTGCCTTTTACATTGCACACAGCTTCTGATTAGTTTTCTTGCGTTTGGCCTTGCCCCCAAAATCCAGTACTTTTGTCTTAGTTCTGCAAGTACATGCTCCAAACTTCCATGAGACAACTTCAAATGAAAATGACGAAGTAATAAATTAGAGACATGATGAGATTTTGGTAGTATAAGAGGATGTTTCGCCTCAAAGCTAATTGGTGCGTTGTATAATCTTCCTCCAACTCTAAGCTGTCCATCCTTCATAGTCGGTGTTAACTTTACAAGGTTGCTGTCCTTTGATATTGCCTTCTTTTCTTGAAGATTTTTAATTTCTTTGTGAAAGGATGTATGTTGGACGTAATTGATAACAGAATTTTCAGCATTGATTAATTCTTGCAGTCCAAATGAACCTTTCTTGCAGCTTTTAGGATTTTTCAAAAATTGAATAAATCTCTTCAGCCATGCAGTTTTTGTTATCAATTTATCCCAAGATGAATATCTTGTAATGAAGTCGTCGAACAGTTGTTTACTCTGGTTCTCTGTTTGACTTACGCTGTAGTTACTGCATTTCTTTATTTCTGGATCGTCATCTGATAGAGCTACATCATTGCTAAATGTATTTATTGGCCAAGCTGATTCTGTCTGGAGTAAAAACTTTGGGCCAGTGAACCATTCAGAATGTTTCTGCAAATTGGATACCGTCGCTCCTCTGGATACGATGTCTGCTGGGTTCATCTTAGTTGGAACATATCTCCATTGCGATTGCTCAGTCGTATCTCTTATCTCTTCTATGCGATTTGCCACAAAGGGATGAAATCTTTTGGTTTCATTGCTAATGTATTTCAATACTGTGGTAGAGTCTGTCCAGAAGTAGCTGTCATTTACATTGAGATCCAATTCTCTAAGGACACTTGCATGGACTCTTACAGCGATAGTAGCAGCCTGTAATTCTAGACGAGGTATACTTGTTTGTCTTCTGGGTGCTAGTCTTCCCTTAGCAATCACAAAGCAACAATTTATGTCTCCACGTAATGATGATGAACGAATATAAGAGACAGCACCGTACGCCTTTTCTGAAGCGTCAGCAAAGGTGTGTAGTTGGATGTTCTTGCTTTCTGGTAGTACCATTAACCTTGGAATGGACATTTCTTCTGCTTGTTGAACCTCAGTAAGCCACAATTGCCATCGTCCTTTATCTTCATCGGACAAAACGTCATCCCAATCGATCTTTCTTTGCCAGAGCTCTTGAAGTAGTAGCTTTGCATTCAGTAATATCGGTGCTGCTATTCCAAGTGGATCATATGTTGAACTAATAGTTGACAGTATGCCTCTCTTTGTAAGTGGAGATGATGTTGTTATTGCTTTATATCCAAGCGTATCTTCCGTAACTCTCCACTGCACTCCCAACGCTCTCTGCGGGGCTGTCTCTTGCTTGAATAGGTCTATAGCGGTAGGGGCTTGTTGCGATGCTTCAAATGACGCAATTACTTTTGGAGAGTTGCTTAGCCACTTGGTTAGTTTGAATCCACCCTTTTTGAGCAACTTGACTAACTTTTTGCTTAAAGCGATAGCTTTTTCTTCGTTGTCAACTGATTTTAGCAAATCATCTACGTAAAAATTCCTTTTAACTGTCTTAACTGCTTCGTCACTGTAATTGTCTGCATTGTCAATAGCAGTTTGTTGTAAAGCATATGTTGCGCAACAAGGACTGTCAGTTGAACCAAAGATGTGTACATTCATAGCATAATCTATAGGGTCTTTTGTTATCTCATTTTCCCACCATAGAAACCGTAAGGAGTGTGTATCAGCTGGTGTGACTCTTACTTGCAGAAACATTTTGCAAATATCAGCAAGCATGGCTATTTTGTGTTCCCTGAACCTTAGCAATACTCCGATGAGATCGTTAGTTAAATCAGGCCCATGCATCAGTTCTTCGTTGAGTGATATTCCTTTGTACTTTGCGGCTGCATCGAAGACAACTCTCAATTTTGATTTATTTGGGTTTGACACTGCATGATGCGGTAAGTACCATATTTTGTTGCTTTCAACTGCCAATTCTTGGTGTGACAATCTCTTAGCGTGACCTTGTTCTAAATAATCTTGCATTACGTCTTTATAAGCATTATAATAATTTGAATTCTTTACAAATTTGTTTTTTAACGGCATAATTCTCTACAGTGCTAACTGTCTGTTGTTTGGTAAACTTGTATCAGGCTTACGCCATAGCAATCCTGTTTCATAATGCCCTTCTTTTAGAATTGTCGTTTCGCTTAATATTTGCAATGAACGTTTGTCTTCAATGGAATGCGCTTTAGCTCCAGATGTACCATAGCTTTCTATTGCCCAAAACCGCTCTATGCTCTTATTAAGTATATCATCGTTGATTGTATTAACTGCGTTAGCGGAGAAAGTTACACCCTCCTCGTTTGATTCCTTTAATTTCCCTAACAGGCACCATCCCAATTTGGTTTTGACAGCTATTGGCTGATTTGGCTTTCCTGAAATGATTTCATCATGGATCATTGCCTCCGGGACATCTGTGCCAATGATCATCGAAACTGAGCGATAATCTGCTAAGGGTAGCGGAACATTTTTTAGATGAGGGTAGCCTTTTAGATCTCTTTCCTTTGGTCTTTTAGGCATTGCAACATATAAATCATCTATTGCCCATACAGTTTCTAGTTTAATCCTGGTGTTGGTATCATCATTCATTGCAGCTACTTCATAACTAATTTTGGATGCTTCCCTTTTTGTTGAAATGTCACTCACAGTGCTTAGGTTTAGCTCATGTTTATCACCTGTGAGATTCAATTTATCTGCTAGCCATTTGCTGCACATGGTCAAAGATGATCCGGAATCAAGCAGTGCATACGTTGTGATCTCCTTTCCATTTTTTGCTATTGCTCTGACAGCAACTATTTGAGTCAAAGCCGGTGATAAATGTACAGTTGAATTCGTTGTCATGGTTACCGATGGCACTGACGGTTCTTCCAAATTGTTGCTCGTGTTGCTATCGGATATCACGTGATTGGTTTGTCTACCCTCGTTTACATTCATTGTTGATTCTGTATTATGTAATAGAGTGTGATGCCGACGTTTGCACGATTGACACGTATTTTCACTTCTACATATGTTAGATGTATGTGAGATTCCCAGGCAGTTAAAACATAGCTTATAGCTTTTTACTACCGTCAATCGTTCTTGGTAGTTCATATCTAAGAATTTTGAACATTTGTGTATCCGATGGTCTTGCTTACATAACGTACATTCCCTTTGTTTATAAACATTCGATTGCTCAGGAACTGAACCAATGGCATTAACTGGGTTCAGTTTTGTCTGGCTGCTTTTGATGTCATTCTTTGCACGACCAAAAACTGGATCGTTCAAAATATCTGCTTGTAAAGCAACGAATTTGGCCATGTCTGATAACTCAGGTACTTGACCCTTGATTCGCATCTTAGTGGCAATTGTTGCCCATTTGTTTTGCATGGAATGGGGTAATCGCTTGTACACCTGATTTAATGTTATTGAAGCATTGATGTCTGATCGATATCCTGATCTATTTAATGTGTCAACGCAGTCCTGTAATGAATATGAATAATATAGAATACCGTTTGCATCATCATCTTGCAACTGCTTTCCTGTTGTTATTTTAGCTATAAAGGCTGTAGCAACTTCGTAGGGGTTTCCGAATTGTTTTTTAAGGATTGTTAACCCTCATGTAAATCCATCTTCTAGACCAATACAATTTTGAATTGCAGTTTTAGCCTCCCCCGTACAACTATTAATTAAGTGCCATAACTTTTCATTTTCATTCAACCCTGTAGGGGCCATCATCTGCTTGAAAGTTTCAATAAATCGTATGTATTCTGTCGCGTCCCCACTAAAGGAAAGGGGGCGAATAGTTGGCAAACCGATTCTTGCAATTATATTTCCCAATTGATTTGCTTGGTTGTCATTACTGTTTGCTAAATTTGAATTGGTTGTTAACAATTGATTTATTTTTGGAAGCGTGTCAAACCAATCGTGCACTTTTTCATTTACGGTTAATTGGTCGTTTAGCGGTTTCACAGATGTTATAATTGGTTTAATTTCATTAGTTTCTGTTAACTCATGTTCTGAGACTTCAGAGCCGCTGTCATCACAATATTTTAAATCGAGTTCTGCTTTCTTCAAGTTCATATTTACTGTCAATAACTTTTTTGACATTGTCAATTCCGCTTCTTTCTCGACGTATTTTACGGTCTCGTCTCTTTTGTATTGTGCTAGCTCCAACGCATGCTGTGCCTCTCTTCGGCGCGTCGAATTTGATGACTTAGATGCTTTTGAGTACCTTGTAGAATGCGTTTTTTGACTTCTAGCCCGGGTTGATCTTTGTTCGATAAGTTGTCCCTCTAAAGGGGGCATAGAAGTGCCTTCTGCACCTTCGGTACCGCGAGACATGCTTTCTTTTAACGGTCAAAGGTATACGTTTAAAACTAATATAGACGCCAATTTTACTAATTTGAATGTGAACGGTACATTGACGAATACATGAAGATAAATAAGCAGGTATAAAGACGACAAATGAATAGACACAATTTTTTACGGCAATAATAAAGTTTGTTGAATAAAGTTGAATAAACCAATAATCTTGTGAGTTGATTGAAATATATGTATATATGATTACTGTACTGTTGATAAATCCGTTTTAAACTAGAAAGAGATTAAATTCTATTAATTATGATTAACATGACATACTAAAGTAAACAATTTTATAAGTTACGTAAAATAGGATAAATTCATACCGTGTGTTCTTTTCCGCGTCTTCACTGTTCTCTTTCTGTTCTACACTGATTGATATCACGTTGACATATTAATAAATGTATGTCACGATTTGTTCTATTTAGGAGGATTTTATAATTAAACGAATTAAGTAGTAAGTATAGAGAAAATGAATAGTTCGAGAAATCTATGGGGAAAATTATCGCTTACACGTCTGATTTACGAAAAATGGGAAGAAATGTGGCGCATCGTTGCACATTGACAATTGAGACCTATCTGCCATGAAATCTGTTGAAATTGATCTGCAGTGTCGCGGCTGAGATCAACAAAGAGCGTTTAAAATCACTGCTCTCAGCGAAAAAGACACTCATACAGAAATAGAGGAGTGATACGGGTGCCTTCGATAGGGCGACACCGTCTACGCAAATTTTTCAAACCGAACCGAATGAGCTACGCCAACCGACGACAACTCATGAAACAGAAATGAATTTATACTCGACCGAGTGGTTATCACGTGACTTGACCCTAACCCTAACCCTAAACGGGTGGATCACGTGATCGGGTGGATCACGCCTCATGTTCACCCAAATAGACCAAATGCAAACGACACAGGGATGCGCTTGATGGCCAGGGATGCACTTCATGGGTTTGTTAATAAAAATCTGCACCGTCTACATTACATTTTTTTAGTGTACCGCGTGCAAATACATCGTTTTGATCGATGGATTTAGGTGTAGTGAACAACAACTATTTTGTGATGATGTTTTGAGTTTATTGTTTGGACATTCGACATTAGACATTGGATATTATCGGTATTATTGATATTCTGTTTAATTTACTCCTCCAATCTTTTATGTAGTTATTATCATCGATTGATGGAGCTGTTTGATTAATTGATTCACTGTATTTTGTATTTGTGTCACTGTTATCTTCGTTAGTTAACATCATATAGGCCTTCGCCCTACCTAACATTGGCACATTGATTTGTAATTAATTTATTATTGTTGATTTCTATGGTTGAATTCACTTAAAACAGAGATTAAATGTTAGTTCCGACTCTTCTCATTGCTAATCTCTTAACAATTGGGCTAAGCAATTGCAAGATAAAGGCGGTATCTTTTGCAAACGGATACAAATGATAACTGCAATAATTCTTCGCCATATATATAATATTGAATCGATAGCTTTCGTTAAAACTCTGATTGTGAAGGTAAAATCCAATGTTTAGTTTGTCAAACTATCGTCAGCTTCTTGCAAACACTGTTCACGTCGTAATTTGTATTTAACTCAAAACATTTACAATTTTTTATTCTTTTCTATCGATGATTATTTTCACGAATAAAACATAACAGATGCTAAGACAAAATAGGCTTTTATATTCACAGCATCTAAATCCACCGCTCACGACGATATATTCCCATGCGGTACACTCATTTACAGGAAAGAAAAATACAATGGACCTTGTTTTATAATTTTCAGTAAATTCCTTTCCGTTTTCCGTAAATCAGATATGCTCATTTAAATGTGTCTTCTCAGCATATCAAATGCATAAATTTTAATAGCACTAGCTTCATGGAAACATAGCATTCTGTAGCAGCAGAAGTAAAATTACAAAATTTTAGGTAGAAAATGGCTTTAATCAAACTTTTTGATGGTTGAGCTGGGTTTCAATGTGAAGCAGATTTGCTAAGTGACGCACCAATTCGCCCAGTCCTATGATGGAAGAATATGTTGCTTCTTGATAGTTCTTGAGTGTCTTTTTCAATCATATCTGATTTCTTCTTTAGTAATAAGTATAACAAGGTTAGAGCATTCATTAATAATAGCTCATTATACTTTAAATTGAGATATCTGCCATCAAAAAGATCAGTAATACATGTTACCTGTCTGCTTTCAGAAATAAACTTGTCAGCATAGGGATTAACCTAGCTCAAGATGACAGATTTGACTTTGAATTTGCTGAGGTTATCAAACAATTGAGACATATCTGTTTTGGTAGCTAGAGGTACTTCTGATGTATTTTTGTTTTTATTGGCAATATCAATTTCCTCTGGCTCTTCTATGGATGGATTATTCATTAGAAGATCTACCTTTTGGTTCAATTCATCTCTCAATTTTTTTGCAGATTTGAGGATCATTGAGTCAATTGGAGAATAAGTAACTTCTTTTACATAACTAAGTAATATCCATGTGAATTTTACTTGTGTACAAGCTAGTTTGTCATTTAATATTATCTATACTTCAATATAAAATACTGGAAACGTGTGTGCAGCATTCTCCAAGCCCTGCCATGCAGTCCACGAAATGAGCAGATGTTATAGCGCAATCACAATCAACAATTATCCACACCCTAACTTGCTTCAAATTCATTCGTTGCAAATGCCTTACTTCTCAATAACTAGATACCGGTTTTCAAATCGCTTCCCCAAAACAGAAGTCTCGAATCCTGAAACAAGTTGATTATATGCAAGTAGGCCTTTGTATGCCTTGAATTGTTTTTGTGTATAAAAACTAGTCTGCAAAACCAATTAAGTAACTAGATCAACCGCTTCGACTACCGGAAGACCTTCAGATTCAGAGCTAGTCTCTGGCATTAGCAAAGGACCTACCCTTAACCATTATCTTTTCAATGTAACGGCGATTAACTAGTTCACTCGATTTCTCTGCGTATGATGAAAGTTTAACATTACTCGTTGAGCTAAAACAAGATAATAATTGAGAAGGAGCGCTTTCAGAACAACCAGCTTCGTTAGTCACCATATTGGAGTGTTCAAATACTAACTTCAATATGTCACCCAATATACTTGTGACGTCACTTGAAAAAACTCTATAGAATTTAAAACTTTATTTAGGGTATAGCAACCTCTAACGCAAATTCCAATGACTCTCTCCGAGAAATAAAATAGCTTTCAACCAGCCTGTACTTAATCACAACTTAATATAAACTGAAGTTGTACCTCAATCCTAGCATGTTAACTTAGTCAATGGTAATCTTTTACATTGTGCCATACGAAAGTTTAACTTTCACCCCGCCCTATTATTTGCCATTGATGACTATCAGATAGTGTACTATCTGATTAATTAAAAATACTATTATTATTGCAATGTCTAGACAGGTCAGGGCAGACAAGAGAAAGCGTAAAATGCTGGTATGAGATCTTATGGAAAATCATGATCATCAGCTTAACGAATCACCCAATGACATTGACACACCAAACCGTCCTGAGAATCCGATTTATAACGATGAAACGGCTGCAGTACCTGTTGCAGAACACAAACAGAGATTAAAATGCTAAATTCAAAATTAAATTCATTGGAGTGTGAGGTAAGGACAAATTCACTAAAATAGATGTACTACTGCATTGCATAGCCAAAACTTCTAAATGTTTAAATTTTTATCATATTTTTGCACTGTAGCTTAGAAAATTGAAGGTGTATGTTAAGGAGCTGCAGAAAGCTACAAAAAGGCAGAAAAAAGGAAGGCCCAAACAGAACTAGAAAAATACTTCACTAAGGCACAGGCGCAATGCATCATCGGATAAATAAAAAATGTAAGAAATTGGGAGAAGAAGATATCGTCAAAGGTTTGACGTACTACGTGCTTTATTAAAAAAGCTTACAATTACATGCGAAGACAGAGTATTGTGCTATTGCCAGGCATCTCAATCTTACCAAAATGGATGGAAGTACTCACTTGTTTTCCTGGAATACAGAACAACGATAATTTATTGATAATTTATTATAATAATTTTTTGATAATTTCTCTTTTTCTTTTAGTTTTCAAAAAGTCTCTGGCCACGGCAAAAAATCAGGAATTGGAGAAACTGACAGTTCTCTCTTACGATGAGATGAGACTAAAAGAAATTATTGACTACCATCCAAAATTAGATACCGTATACCAGATAAGAACTTTCAAGTTGTAATGGCACGTGGTCTGGCATTCATTTGGAAACAACCAACTCAATTTGATTTTGAGCAGTCGATGTGAAAAAGACTGCTGTTTCAAATAATCAGAGCTGCTGAAGCTGCTGGATGTAAGGTTGTTGGTACCAATTCTGACTTGGGACCAGACAATCAGCGATTGATAACCAGTGTAGTTGTAACAATAGATAAGACATATTTTATAAACCCTGTGGATGCTTTGAGAAAAGTGTATGTATTTGCTGATTTCCCACACCAAGCTCAAGCTTTGCCAGAATTATATTTAGGATGCTGGACTTGGATGAATTTGAAATGACACCAGATCTCCTTCCAGTATAACTCGCAAGCTGAAGACCAGCTACCTGACAGTAAGTCACAGTGACAAACAACGAGTCTGCCCGACTGCACAAGTATTGTCTCACCCTGCAGCAACTGCCCTCCGATTCCTACATAAAAAGTAGAAGGAGGCAAATTTCGTCGACCTTGTCAATGAGTGGTTTTGTAAGCGCCAATTCCTACTAAATTAACTGAAATTATATATACTACTGCGCATGCTCATAATATATTGCATAGCGCATATATTAAACTTTAGTTGGCAAAATATCACCGAAAGAGCAACAACAACTTTCCACCATCGGACACACGGTATGAATTATTTACATTAATTATAACAATAATCTTACATATCTATATATTCTATCCTTTTACAGCATTTTAGTAGTATTCTAGCATAACTTTCATTTATTTCATTTTTATAGTTTAAAACGGTAAAACAATAATTCGTAAATCGGTAAATCATTACAAATCATGACAAGTCATATTCAACGTTTCTCTAGCAAAGAAAACAACACATAATATCGTTATCGTAACAAATTGTGTCTATTTATTGTGTCTATCCTATCATTCTAATGTTACTGTCATTCGCCGTGCCAACTCAGTGAAAGTAATCAGAACTGGTGGTTACAGGTTTGATGTCTGCAACAGTAGAGTGAAGGGATTTCCTGAAGATCCTAAATGTGCTTACGGTGTAAATTACAAAACCCAGAAAGACACTTCAGAAAAAGTGATACAAGTTTGCAAAGAGATGAGAAAGGTACATTATGATACTAGTTACTACATGTTGCAGTTAAACTCAATTATTTTTACATTGAATCCATTAGTGTTGGGATCAATTTCATAATAGAGTGAAAGCTGTATAGAACCGGGTATAGAACAGCCTGCCAAGAGAAGAAGATAAATTGACCACTGTATGAAGGTGGCCATTATAAGATTATATACATGTAGGGTTAGGCATAGCAAGAGTGACCATTATGGATAGGTGGCTGCTGTATAAAGGTGACCATGGAGTACTTTCAATGAATGTTTAAGGAAGGGGTTTAATGGAGGTTTATCAAAATCATGAAAGATCAAATTTAAATAGTAAAATGCACTGCAGGCAACAATGAAAACGTTTTTATTTACAAGTTTTTCGCTCGTCAAATGGCATTCAATGCTGTTGTTTTGTACGTTGTGAAGAACCAGGTGTGATTGATTTTGTGAGTTTCTGCTTACAGTTTGACAATTGTTTTTCTGTATTGAGGAGCTGATCCTGCAGGCCTTTAACTTTATTTGCAAGAACTTCAACATGACTTTCTTCAAAGTATATTTGAGTAGTGAATTCTCCAAATTTCTTTCCATTTAACACAGTTTCAAAATTGGTGATACCGTTCCTAGTTTTCATTAACCTTAGATATCTAACTTTTTCTCGAAACAACTTCGACATGATTCCACCTCTGACAGGATCAACAGATTTTGCCTCTGTTATACTTCCAATAGCTTCAATCACAATCTAAGATAAATAATAAAAGAAATAAATATTTTAGAGATTAGACTATAAATAGGGGTTCTTAAGCTTATGAAGAATTTGATATTGACTGTGCATTCAACTGATTACACTGCCTTGTGATCATTTGATGATAGACAACCCTGCTTTGATGCTAGCTATTACACAAAATTATTTGCCGCAGTGAGGTTTTTTAGCATAAAACATAATATTCAACTCCTGAATGAAACTTACATCTTCTGTCAGTTGTTCGCTTTTTCTCATGTAGCCATTTTCAATCAGTTTTTTCACCAGTTCACAGTATTTAATTTTTTTTATAACAGTAATTAAAGCCATCACTTAATTAATTTCCTTTCCATGCAAACTTTGGCAGTAATGTTAAATAATTGTAGGTTAGGAACTTTACGGATATGTATCGAGGCTGATGTAATACAAGTGCGGATATCTTTCTCGTTTATTGTAATATTGGTTAGTTGGATTTCCAAGTTTGGTGACAATCTGCGTAAAAGGGTAGCGCAGTCTGGAGTGACAGTGTATGTGACTTTGAAGAAGCGTCTTTTGCACCTTTTCAGTTTCTGTTGTACTCTGGCTTTCAAAACCTCCCAAGCACCACGACACTCGTAGCTAGTACCAGCTCTCATACCAATATCCACATAGACTAATTACAGAAGAAAGAAATAATGTTATACTATCAGATGTTATTAGCATATTACTTAGTGGAACCACTAAATCAAAGTGCATAAACAATTATGGTTAAGTTTACATAAAGGAAAACATAATATACTGTATTGGAATCAACATACCTAGGATTGATTAAACATTTTTTTAAAGAGGTAACAATCATTAGTGGGTAGTAGGCTTATACTTTTGGAAAACAACATTTTGCAGAAGTCTGATTTCCTAAATCAGATAAGAATGAGCTTGGTTCCCACTGCATCAAAGTGAATCTGCAATTGTGGTAAATATAGGAATCGACAAGCTTAAGAATTGATGAAACACAATTTATAAACCGATTAAAAAATATCAGTCAGCAATAGCCTAGGCCTATACTTTATTGGTAAAAAAATACTTTGTAGAACTAAGAAGAAGTCTGACTTTTTAAAGAAGATCCGAGTGAGTTTTTATTAGGATGCCTTCACTTTAACAGTTTAACTTACTTTTACCTCGTATATCTTGCTTACAATTCAAAAAGAAATCAAAATAGCAAAGCCTGGACAAATCCGTAAGTAGATATTTATAGTTTCGATTCTAAGCCCTAAGAATTTATGGTTTATAAAAAGTGCCATGGCTAAAACTCTCGTTGAAATTCAATAAGCAGTTGAAGGTAACATAACAACTATTCTTAATATGTTAAACAACCTAAAGGCTTAATCCTAAAGCATTTATCTTTCTTTGGTGTATTTTTATTTTATAATTGTGAAGAAAAGTTGAAAACTTGATAAACCTGGACAAAGATTTTATTACGAAAAACGATAATAAATAACTTATAACCAAACAAACATATAAAAAAACAATAAATAAGTAAACAGAATTAACTTTGATATGATATACAGGCATTTAAATGTATTCAACTTACCTAAAGAGACAGCTGATGTTCTGAAACTTTTGAAAAACAGCGATAAAAACTTTTATGACCTTCGACAATCCGCCCTGTTTGATGAATAATTTTCGCGCTTTTTTGCGAGTGAGGCAACTATAAATCGCGCATGCGCTCATCGTTTGTCTTTTTGTACGCGCTACGTGTTATTCAAACCTATATCTAAGAATGCTAAAAATTGTAAAATTTGAGTTCTTGTATAAGCAATAAATGATCAAGGTAACATGAATTCATAAACTAACCTTAAAAAATATTTCGCAGATTGAATCAACAAAAAAGGCTCTGTTTCCCTTCTAGAAAGGAGTTATTATACGAACAACGTCATTCATAAGTCTTTACGATGATTGGAAAGCAGGTACTGGTAGTGACGTAAAATATATCACAACATCACATCTCACTCATGATTGCGTAGAGAATCTATTTAGCAGACTCGGGCTATTGGGGTAAGGTATGATCACCCTGGTAAGTTGAAAGTATCATGAAAATCCCTTCTCATTAATAGCCAAGAATTATTAATATGCGGTTGATGAAAAATTGTTTTAATTACAGGAAATGTTGAGGCTTTGTATCGACTCCGTCTATTTGTCATTGTTAAATCAGCTGGTTTCGCAGTAGAAACTGCATCCAATGAAAGTCAAACAGAAACAGATCGACCAGAGAGCAACATTTCGACATTTTTAACTGCCTCTTTCATGAACTCAGCGATTGTGAAACCAGTAGTAGTTACCAATCCAATGACAAAGTTGAAGTTCATTCTCTCATGGTTGACGAAGACGCTCAGCAGTTAACAACTGTGATAAGTATAGACGTATCAAATGAAGTGATTGGAAACACAAGTTGCACTGATAAGGAGGAGCCTGACTGCAGCAAAGAAGTGCTTGCATACATTGCTGGATATTTATCTCACAAACACATGGAAAATTACCCAGCTTTGAAGCTTGGAGCATCACCACTGGCATCTGCAGCAAGACGAATATTCCCTTGCCATTGGCAGAGGCAAAATGGCCTAGAGCCCTTTCGAGAGGAGAATTAGTTAACCGAAGTCAAGCGTTCATTCAATTCATCAAGAAATGGGAAGAAATCTTCCATAAATTAACACGGAGAATCCACCAAGTAGATCACTGATTATTTATAAATCTTTAATAACACAAAATATTGTAGAAGTAAATGTTGAAAGCTATTCAGTCAAAATAATATCTCATTACTATCGTGTGCGAACGTTAATGAGAATAAAACATCTGAATCAGCATTCGAAAAATCTCAAAGGAAATTTAAGAAGGCCAAACAACGAGTAATTTGAATAAAATGCATTATTATCATATAACTGGCATATATGTAATTTGTAAAAAAGAACAATATATCTCCTTTTGATTATAAAATCAATAATAATAACGCTTTATCCATGCTTGAATTGATTTGACAAACCAATAATTCAAGTAAGCTTTTTTCGCCTTTTACTTCGAACTAATTACTCATTCAAGAACAATTAAATTCAACTAACAATTGTAGGTTGATAAATATAAATTTGTTATCAAAGTCTGCTTTTATAGTAGCTGTTTATCATTAGTTTGTCTACTTGATTAGACGACACAACACACATCAACGAAATTTTCGTTGAATTGAAAACTGTAGAAACAACATCAACACGAAATTGAATGTGATCCTCCAGATGAGACATTTCCGCTACGTCATAAATAGCCTCGGTTTCACACAGCGCTACCTTCTTTTCTAAGTATCTTGGTAAGAACTACGAATATCGCATATTTGTCTTCGATCGCAGCCTTTTTAAACTAGCCTCGCTTTTAGAAAATCTTCAAACATGAGCACAAATAGTTCCCGACATTATGTTTCGTAACGTTACGTGTGCTTTAGTCAAAACATGGCTTTAAAACAGTTCATAAACAATGTTGATATTCAGATTATTGGATTTAAATATAAATGCTGATGGGGCCAGTTGATATTGAGCCGTGGGATAAATTGAATAGCCTAGTTATTGCTATACATGTGAACATAATGTATGTTCTTTTTACGGTTTTTTACTTTCATAAAACTACTGTGGCCCACCTCCATTTATTTTTCTCTAGAGCTTGTAAATTTATACAAGCATCAAAGTTAAATGTCCACAAAAATAATTTAAATAATTAGCTTTTTCTATTATTGTTATTATTGTTTGTTGAGATTCTCAGCATTTTATAAATAATAATAATAATAATAATAATAATAATACTATTTTATTTTTATAGCGCTTTTTCTATTAAAAATATTCAATAGCGCTTCACAAATTTATTTATTTAATTTATAAATAGTTAAAATGTTATGAAAATAAAACGAATAAAAACAAAATAAAATTATGGGTATATATTTACAACCTTAATTATTTACATTTCAAAACATAATGAATATGTTTTCTTAAATAAATAGGTTTTTAGATTTGATTTAAAAGTTTCCAAGGTGGTGCAGTATCTTAGGTCAATTGTGATGGAATTCCATAACTTAGGTGCTACACATGCAAAGGATCGTCTGCCATATGATTTCAGTTGACGGTTGTGCTCTTGTAGTAGTTTTTTATCTGTCGATCGTAATGTTCTATTTGGTTTATATTCAATTAACGATTGTTTCAAATACAAAGGACCAGTGTCATTCAATGCTTTTAAAAGTTGTAATTAAAATTTTAAAATCGATACTTTTGCAGATCGGTAGCCAATGTAAGTCTTTTAATATAGGTGTAATGTGACCTCTATATTTAGTACTAGTTAAAAGTCTTGCAGCATCATTCTGAACATGCTGGACTTTTAAAATGGATCGTTGCTTTATTCCATATAGAAATAAATTGCATTGATCTAGTCTTGTTGTAATAAATACGTGGATTAGTATTTCACAGTGTTGAAAAGATACACTTTAAATGAGTATGCAAGTAGTTGACACCTCATTACCCTTTTATCTCTTTCATACCACCCTCTCTCTCCATCAACAGCGTATTTACTTTACGATTCGTCCCTAATCGATACTATAATTTATACACTTATATACTTGGAATCACTCAAACTGATAGATTAAAGCTAGAAAGAATTCAGAAGAAAAGTCTGAATCATCTAACACGACGTAATACTGAAATTGAGCACCATCTTCCAAGTCTACACATCAGAAGACTTGTGAAATTTTCAAACCTTATTCACAAGACATTGTCAACGGAAACGCCCAAGCTCATACCTCTCTTTTCACCATCTCCAACAAAAAATATGCATGTTTTGACCGACCATAAAACCTGATCTCCCCAGTATGTCGAACAACCCTGATGAAATGGTCTTTGGTGGCAGTTGGTACCAGCGTCTGAAACTTTTTCCCAGAATTATTGCGCCGAGAAACGGCAAGAACATTTAAACAATCAGCTATCACATATTGTCCCTTGAGTAGAAACTCAATCATTGGTTTATGTCAATCAGCTGTCGATAGTTTAACTTTAACAAATAAATAAAATAAAATAAAATAAAATAGAATAAAATACTTATTAGTACATCTATCATTCTCATTATTTAACATATATGCATATACATATTTATTACTATTAAGTACTTATTACTTATTTATTACATCAATAACTATATTACTTCTGTAAGTATTCTAGCTACTTAAATTATCTTGTTAAATTCATATCAATGTTAAACGAGCATTTTGCTCATTTTGGTTACGAACTCAAATAAAATATAACACACACACGACAGGAATTTTATTAACTTCTAACTGATTTCAGACTAGAGAAACTGCCTTTTCCCATTGATATCAATTACAAATAATCAACATAATTCTCATGTCTGATACTCTCATTTTCTACAGGACGAGTGATGACAAGCAACATCAGTAATGACAAATCCAGCAAGAAGATTAGTTTCCTTGGTAGTCAATCCAAAGACCCAATGCACCTCTGATTTCACTATTTCGATTTGATTGTTCCATTCTCGGAGATGCTTCTGGCTAATTTTAACCCTTCATTCAGGCATTTTTTCTCAATTTGTTAAGTCTCCCAATTCGAACATGTAATTGAAATTTACATTTGAAAATCTTCATTTGAAATTCAATTAAGTTGTACATCTGTAATTTGATGCCCTTTTGAAAACTAAATTGATCAATATTATGATAGCTTTGCATCAGATTTTTTCCCGGATTTTTTGTATCTCCATTTCTGAAATTTTACCCTCCAAAATTTAAGGCAAAGTTGAATATCTAATACTATTTTGTTCAATATTTGTATCAAATGACATATAATTGTAATAGTTTCTGGTGTTTGTTTGGTCTCAGGTAGAACTATTTTCCAGTTTTTTGCTGGAAAGTTATCAAACTAAAACTTGGGCTGAAAGTTAGGGATGTAGGCACTTAGATAAGCCTACTATTGCTTGAAGCTGGTGGTCGATGATTGCAATAGACTGCACCAATAGTGAGAGGAACAGGCCCTTTATCGGCAGAATGTCACCCTGACTGATTTCCAAGTTGCCAATGGAGACCCTCGAAAATATTACAAATATCGCACAATTTTGAATTTTATCAAAATTTACCCTTTTCTTAAAAGTAAACGTAAATGACAACAGAATATTACACCATGTTTGGGATCTTCCTTAAGGCCAAAAGTTCAGAGAAAGGGCTCTGACGGGGCAAAGCAAATTCGACTCATTTCAACAATGATTTAACGGAAGTGTGTCAAACTTCAAGGGCGACGAGAGCAGTCAAATGCGGCTTCGGGCTTCAGTGTAAACAGTCTGACAGTTCGTTGTCACGGGCCAAATTTTCAACATCTCATTTATTGATATTTGCCTTCTGCAATTCGACTCAGCTTTATTTAAATTAATTTATATATTCCTATACTTTATCCAAAATTTGCCTTAAACTAGTCCACTTACCTAGATCTAAGATTTTAGATCAACTTATAGTGATCTTTTCATTGCTAAATTTCAAGTGCAGAACGAAGGAGATAGTTTTTAGAAAGAAATATTTATTTTCTGTTCATCAGGCTACATTTACATTGATGTACATTTGGCTGACAAATAGCTTACATAAATTATTTTGCTTATATTGTGTAATATATGAATGATCTCAATACAAAAAATAACCCGAATAGATATATCCTGTTGATATGAATATGTAATTAACAATAAAATAGTATGACCCTCTTATACTGGTCGACAACACACTCTGATTATATGAAGTGTGCAATGCCTACGTAGTTAACATGTTCACGCATGCGCAGGATACATAAAACATAACATATTGCTTCCATTTTTTTAATTACTAAATATTTTAAGTAAAATTTTGCAAAATATCAAATCCGTATGTAGCTTAAGAGTCACGCCCAATGAAAACTCACAAATTTCTTCTATGTCAAAATCAGTCACAATGTAATTTGAATATATCTCGCTATACTTTTACGTTACCGATTATACAGTAACGGCCTTAAATTTAGAATTGCTGTATTATTAACAGCTGTTAAAGTATTATGATGTTAATGCATTTTATCGTTATATCGTATTCACGATTGCTTGATTAATTTCAAAAAAATGAATATCATGTTGCATAAAAATGTGATACTTGTTGAATCAATGTTGCATGAAATTAATTTTAAATTGCATGTATATGTAAAAATGTAAAAATTCTACTTCATTTTATCAATTAAACGTCCGTAAATGTTTTAGGGAAACGCTTTTTTGTACAAACCCGTACTGACGGCATTCGTAATAGCACTCTGAGCAAATGCGGGTTGCAGTACACATGTTTAGGGCCGTCGCTAGAAATCTTGGGGGGGGGGGGTGTAAAAGGAGAACTTGCCGACAAAATCACGTGATCAAATTATTTTGACAACTGAGTAACTGTCAGTTGTTTGTGAGAAATATTTATTCCAAAATATACACGTTTTTGAGAGTACTGAGAAACTTTAAGCTTAATTCTAAATTTGAATACAAAAAAACACAAATGTCCAATGGGGGAAGCTGAGTAAAGATTATGTAATGATACGTTTAAGTTGCATAAATATAAGCAGTAAGGCCTGGTTCATACGCCGTTCTGTACATGTGCCGATCCTATTATGCTCTTGCCAAAAATCAAAGATCGAATTCAGAATGGCGTATGAAACGAAGAAGAACGCCTTCAATAATTTGATCGTGTTCAGGCGTTCCGAACGCCTGCTAACTTGTTCCGAACGAACGCCTTCATCAGGTGTGATTTCATGCATGAAATCCTTGGAACGGCGTCTGAAATCAAATTGTTTATGTAGTCGATCTAAAGGCGTTCTCAACCGGAATAGGATCGGCACATGTACAGAACGGCGTATCAACCAGGCCTAAATTTGTTACGTAGTCATACAGCTATTGCTATTGGTAAGTGAGTTATAAATTTTGGAAGTAATTGATTGTATGGTAATTGCTGCAGAAAGATATCATCCCTATAGAGCTTTTAATTTTCACTTCGACCATAATGATGTGACATATAGCAATATATCTCGCGATCATGGTTTTTTCAAAATACACCATCCGGGTTATCAATATTTTCTTAAAATAATTCTCGCGAGACTCATTGGGAACGTGTGGAAAAGCTCTAAAGACAAACCACAAGCAAATAAACTAGGCATGTTTGAATATGATTTGAGCATTGCTATACAAATACACGTGCCGCTACCTGTAACTCGTTAACATCAATTGCTAATTGAGTAAATGCCGAATGATCAAAGTTTAAAAATAAATAAAGTTATTATAATATTTTTATAAAATCGTGAACACAATTAATTCACAAAATTTAATGAAAACAGGGAGAATGTATGTTGCTATATATATCAGGCTTCTTTAAATATGATATATTCACGCGATGATGAGTAATTTGACATCGAAACATTTCCCATTAAAAATGTCTAAACCTGATATTGTTTTTGCCATCAAGTTAGATCCAATTTATTTCGTGCTAATCACCCTGCCTTAATTAATGGAACGTAACGTTTCCACGGTAACGTATATCCTGACTCAAATACATCACAAACCAAATTACCGTTGCAATGTCCCAAAATATTCGAAAAATTTAGTTATAATCTATCCTCAAACGGAATAAAACGAACATTTTGATAAAAATTTAATAAGTTGTCATGACAATCAAATATCAACTTGAAATGATATCCTTTATGAATGACTTCGCTTGTTCTAAAAATATCATCCAATCGTTTCATTATCATCAGGTTAAGAAATAACCTACTGTAACAGGTAGCAATGCGACACTCATAAAATAAACAGTTATTCTGAACTGTAGGTCACTCATATGTGTGCTTCGGGAATTATCTGCTATTTAAATTCGATCAATTAACCAAAATGAGAGGGCAAATAAGAATGTTTTTATTGAACTGGATCTCTATTTCCATTCTGTATTATTCGGGATTATGTGAAGCAGATCCAACATGTCAGTTTCCCTACCAACAGACAGATGGTGAATATCATGGAGCAAAAGAAGGACTATTCTACACAGCAACTCCTTTCAAAAGTTACTCGAACACTTCGATTGGAAAATGCTCCATGGTATTTACCGCAGAGGCAAAAGCTAAATCAATGAATGTTGTTGGTGGAAATCCTAAAAATGTAACATGTCAATTAATTGAAACGAAAGTTAATGGCGATCTTAAAGAAGAAGGAGTTTTGATTAAGAAAGAAGAATCTATTTATTATGAAAAACTTGAAAGTGAGTATTACCATGCCTTTAATGATATTGTAAATCATGAAATATTTTTATCTCTACAAAATGAATATTTTTATCTCTACAAAATGAATATTGTTGTCATGCAGAAAATGCGTGCGTGGATGATTTCTTGTCACAGTCACGTGACAGTAAGATGCTTCAATTCTGCACAGATCGCAGCTAAAGTATATTATTGTACATTTTACCATGGATGAGTTGATTTTGGATTATTTTTTTTTAGTTGAAATAATTATTTCATTGAATCTATATTATTGTATATCAGCACTTAGTTTTTCTGTTTGTCAAGTTGATCTTTAATATTACGATTTCACACTCATAGTTACGCTAAATCTAACTGTTCTAATCATGTTTGATATGTGATATGCGTGATGCTGTCATGTCGACTTAATATCCTAAAACAGCGACAAGATGAAATACAGAGAATGAAAAAACACTGCCAAGAAACATTTTGACGCTGATAGATTATTTTTGATGGTGATTGTTATTTCGTTCTGTTTTTTTATCGTATCCATAACTAGTTGTTGTGTTAAAATATCTGTTCCGTAATCATTGTTTGCCATGTTAAAGTGTAGTATAATAATTTTCCGATAAATTTCTATTTTTCACTGCACAATGCGCGTGCTCGGAAATTTTAGCTGGATTTGACATTAACATTATCCATTGCCCGCCATGATGGTCGACTCCCAGCTTAGCGAGATTACAATTGCATTATTAATTGAAATGTTTTCTAATACTTCTGGATTAGTTTACATCGTGATTATCTCTTCATTGGTATAGAACACATGATTGTTTTCTTCTTCTCGTCATTTGAAATGGTTAATGAAAGGTTTTGATCGTTCTGTAACATCTCTATTTGAGGTGAAACTTCGAAGATAATTTTTGTTGTGTTTTGACCATGAGAACTTTTAAACCGACAATTCATCATTTGTTTGGGAGCTTAGACAAGATAGTATTATATATTTATTGTATATATTGTTTTCTGAAGTTATTCATTACATTAAACTGCTAAGCCAGTCGTCATGGTTTTATTTGGAATAAATTCTAAAGACTATTTAAACCAGTTTGTCCATGCGACAACAATAACAAGGTGATGCTCCGAAAGGAAAATTTCACATCATTTACTGTAGGTCAAAAAATTGCGCTAGGGCCCTAGTATAATTAGTGAGAAATAAATATTCTTGTGGTAATAGTTTTCATGGTTATTCGTTGTTTCCATTCTTTAAATATTTTTATTAAAATGTTTTAATTCTGCTGCGACATTAGCCTGCGCGCAGACCTTACTTGGAAACCTTTCTTCCTCGTTAGTAAGGTCTGCGCATCCGAGCGAAATCTCTTGTTCTGACAGGAAGTGTTGAGACGACCAAAGATGGACACACTCTGCGTGAAACGCATACCTTTGCAATGTCGACCATTCGTGTGAAAACAACACATCCAGAAACAAGAAAATATACTTTTTAATATAAAAAAGGCTTTTATTTATTTATTTTATATACACAGCTCCACTTTTATGGAACTGTTCGATTTTCTTTCAGTGAATTTACAAGAAAATAATTCATTAAGGCGGTTTTGTTAGAAATTCAGTTGAGTTCAGTAGATTTAGCTATTAGCCAAATCCAAATCCAAGCTGTTATCGGTGATACTGTGGCGTTTCTGTCTCTAAATAATGTTTCTCGACTTGAGTATTCATTCATTTTTAACCGGCAATGAATATTTGACTGAAATCATCAATAAAGGTCAGTGATTTATGCCTACTGTATTATTAATCAATTGCTTTCAAGTCAATTCTCTGAAATATTTGTAAACAGTAAACGCGAGAGTCCAAATAAAATTTAGCTTGAAAAACCTTTCTTATATTTGAGAATTATGTAAACCAACGAGAACATGATAACATCTTTGTTGTATAATCAAAATTTGATATGTTAATCCAATTCCGTAAACTGCGTAAATTGTTTATCATTGATCGTTAAACGTTGATGCGAAGACAATTTTGAGTGTTTGATGTAAAAACATTTGCTAAACAATAGCTGAAAACATCAACCAATCACTAACCAGTACAAGATATGTTGCATTCAACAACGATTGGTTGAAATCACAATAGCTTTTAATTATGACACTTCCTCTCAAAACAAGAGAATTCGCTCGGATGCGCAGACCTTACTAACGAGGAAGAAAGGCTTTCAAGTAAGGTCTGCGAGCAGGCTACTGCGACATCAGCTTAAGATGAGACAATTTCGCACGTCATTTACAACTCACACCTGTATTATAAGTAGTGAAAATCACTTCATTTATTCTATCTTGGTATGGTCTAGGGTTGGAGCGTCTGCATCAGGCGCATGCGGTTGGAGTTTAATCCCATCGGTCTGCATTATCATGTTTTGCTTTTTTTCTTTGATTTATTATTTGGATATATCTTTCTTTATATTATTATATTATTTGGATATAGTTCTAATTTGTTTTATTTTATTTGGTTGAAGTTGATTTTTTTATTTGATCTGATTTTATCTCACTCGATTGGATTGATTTTACTCTTTTGAATTTGATTTGATTTGATTTTTCTCTGCATGATGATTTGATTGATTTGATATTCCATTGAATTTTGATTTCAATTGGTTTATTTTGATATTATACCATTCACCATGAGTCCGAGCGTAGCGGAGCTATTTTTTTTGTAATGGCGTGGACCGAAGAAGTAGTTGAAATTAAGGATTCAAATCCAATGATTTTGTTACCTTCTGATGTTTATGGTGCTGTTTGGATTGGAACGAAAATTTGAAGAATGCAGTATCATTGAGTTTAATAGTATTATTGTATTCTTTCTCTCGAATGTATCTTCGTTTGAGTTGTTAGTGCGATTTAACTGCCTTCTCGGTTTATTTTCTATCCGGGGGGGTGGGGGGGGGGTAACTTCCATATTTTTGGTATACTTGAAGGTACATTTTGTAAAACCCAGAACAAGCTGTTTGGTATGATTTTTGTTATGAACATTTTTGTAGTATCCCTTATGGCACCTTTTCGACACCTGCAGATTTTTCAATCTGCAAAATAAATGTTATCTATGTAGGTTTTTAGTTGGTACAAACTTGCTAAACTTGCCATTTCTCCCTTCTTGTATAATATTATCCAGCCATCTTTTTCATAAGTTTTTACCCTTGGGAATACATAAAGTCTGTTTCTTTCTAATATTGTCAGTGAAGCCTTTGGGAACATAACAAGTCCGAAGAGAAAACCAATTAATCCCACAATGCACTGTCCCATCAATCTTCAAATTGGTAGCTGTATGCAATCGATTTATTGTATGTTATCTGTAAATCGTGTAATACGTCGATATCATTCTATTGTTTAAACAAGGAGCTTCAAATTGTGATAATGCTGCAAACAGAGAAATCTGCCAACGTTGCATAAAGTTTATTAAGTAATAATATCGTAGACAATACTCAATAACGACATCAAATCATTGATTTGAATAGTAAAAGGAACATCCAAACATTTTAAATTACTTTCTTGAGAGACGAAACCATGGTGACGACATGGTTTGGATCATAAATCTGATATTTGCGCAATGTGATATCCGATATTACGTATATCTATTCACATTGATAAACTGACACAAAAATGTCGAGGAGACAAATTCAATGTACAATAAGGTTTAGAAAGCTACTCGCACGACTCGCAGCAATAATCTCACACGATAATAATTATCATCGTACGTCTCATATAATTGTACATAGCGATGTGTGTGAGGGAATCAGATCCAACCTCTTTTGAATAAAGAATGTATTCAAACTCAGTATCTGTTTTACACGACAAATTCACAGTATGATAAATATGGCATTAGATAATGATACTATGATTGATTACATAGATTGCTTTGTTGATTATTATAATTTATGGTGACATCACGTAGTGACCATATCGACATTAACAATGTAACTGGGTGACTTTGCAATATTTTAATATTGATATTGATGACCGGATAATATATTAAAATGAATTTTGTTGACAAAAAAACTCCAACGAATTCTAATAAAACCTTTCTAAACTGTAAAATTCAAAGTCAATTTCAGTCAAATATTGCCAACAAGGTGTCCCAAAGATATGGGCATAGATTTTTTTTGGCGAGAATAAAGTTAAAATGTTTGAATTCTAGACTTTGTAATTTTTCCTTAGTCTCTTTTTTATTTCGACAACAGTTCTTTATATCGAAGGAACACTATTTCTGAAAAATGGTACTTTCAACATTAAATAACTAGTCCGCTTACAAGAGTTCAAATCAAAAAATTATTGTCATTATTCTTGTCAATTATTGTCAAAATTATTGTCAAAAAATTATTCTTATTTAGTTTGCATAGGCTATACTACTCGATTCCGGAAAAACAAATTTTGGTGTCATGTGCACTCAAATATATATTGATTATTTTTCAGACTTCGTGAAAGCAAATCCGTCTCCTATCCATGTTGAAGCAAGAGATGAAAAACCTGGACGTTTCATATTCGAACTACCAACCGGGCTATACAAAATCAAACTCAAACATTTGAATGGTGGTGTTGTATGTAATACAGATTATCCATTTGCCGTGCCATTTGGATGTCACATAAGTAATCCTGTAAGAGTATTTCCAAAAATGATGATGCTTGTGAAAGACTTCCGTGGTGATGTAGTTGTGTCGGATAACCAATTTACTGACTTCGATGGCAATGGTATAAATACAACATATTTAAGTACTACACAATGTTTTATGTTGGTTCAAGGCTCCACGTACTCAGTTTGGCACACGATTGACTATGACGACAACTTAGAACAATTTAGATCTGGAATAACATCTTTGGAAGTGGTTGTGAAGTTATGTGAAAAAGATAATGATTGCATATAATCAGGTTACGGTAATAATAATACAACTAAGATAATCCCACTAGATAACATTAATTTTGAAGGACACCAGAATTGGAATTGGAAAAGAAATCCCAGCAAACGGCAATTAATAACCTCCAATAACATGTATATATTTAATTACAATAAATATTTAACAAACTCTGAAGCATAATGGACATCATTATTTAAACAGCAGTGACACTGCTATTTATATTATTATTATTAATATTATTATTATTATTATTATTATTATCACTTATATCACTTATATACATAATACTGTCTGTTTATATCTACTTATATTAATAATACTGTCTGTTTATATACCACAATATTTCTATATTTCGATATTTCGATATTTCGATATTTCTGTGTCTGTCCGCGACTTATGTACGTCTTACTGGCGATATAATACGGATAATCCGTTGTCGGGAAATTATGCAAACATTTGTGTCGAGATAACCGTGTACAGTAACAAATTTGTTGTATGAAAAGTATGGGTCTATGACGCTGTTTTAAAATGATATACTTCATCTGATATTTTATTTGATATCATTGCATTAAAAAATTCAGAGATTTTGAAAAATTTCATAGGTCGATAATCTAGCGGGCAGCCAAATCGATTTCAAATTGAAATCCCCAGAACAAAAATATTTTGCTTTGAATTTAAAAGCTGCGTGTAAATTGTTTGAACAAGTGAAACTTGAAACTGAATCAGTTTTATGATAATTAAAACAATACGAAATACTGAATTACATTGAATTACCAGTATAACTAGGCCAGACAAAATATATTTTGAAATCAAAGAAACGTAGACCTATTTCATGTAGTGTTGATATCAGCAATACATATATCGCGGCACAAACGCTATGAAATTAAAGAGACTTTAGGTCTTAATTTAATTTATTAATGAAACAAAATGCCGTTCATTACTTTTCTCAAAATCGAGATACAAAACATTTCACTTTTAAAAAGGCTATTTTGATATATAATTTGTGACAACACTGAGCAAACAATCTGTTTTGAAATGAATAATCTATCGCGGGGCATAAAAACAAATTAACTTGCAAGAATTTTCAAAATGACGTTGGCGTTCGACTAATTCGAAAAATATTCAAAGTTCAAAATTGCGAAAAGGTTGCATCATCGTTTGGATCATAGCAAACAATATTTATTAAAATACAGCTTACCATTTTCCAAATGAGATCCAAATAAAAACTATACGAGCGGCATAATCTCCGAACAACATTTAAATACATAATAGCGGGTTCTCTGAGTTAATACACCAATCAATAATAAGTTAACAACCATATTTTATCGAAGGAGAATGTAAGCCCGATAAGAATAAAATATAAATTGTTTTTTATTCGAAATAATTCTGACAAAAATGATCATTTCATATCGCGATCAAATGTAAGGTAAAGTAGATTCATTTTCTATATAAGTAAATCCTTTTCATCAGACATCATAACATGAGCATTTAAATACTACCATCAGCTATGGTATTTTATATCTTTGAAGCTGCACTAAACATTTCCACTCTATAAACCATCGCGTCCGTTTCAATAAATTCTGAATAAATATGCAAATCACGATTCTGGCAAAATGAGTTGTTTTCGTTTTTCTATCAAAATAATTAATTTATTCATAATCGTCTTTTCTTTCATTCGACATCTGTAATGTATTATAAATAGCGCGTAGAAATATTGACAACAAGATGTAACATGATATCAATATCAAATTAGTATAGCGATTTATTATAGAACTTTATTTCCTTTTAAAAGAATTTTGATGCTATTATTCTGGAAAATTTGATAACAAGAAGCACTATCAGGCCAATTTTTCACATCCTTTTTTACTTACAAAATTATATTTTCAACGAACTCTTGATATTTTGATAGACTGTCATGAAAATCACAGGCCTGCTTGCTGAGATTGCAAAGATCAAAAATATATAGGCTCATATACCATCATATCATAATATTTTCAGACTATCTATATAATTTGATTTTCAATATACGCGCGTGGATCGGCCTTGTTCAATAATACGTTGTCGAAGCAGTAGGTTTGTTGATCACGTGAGTTAAAGCGCCGATAACAGAAAGTAAGGTAGTGGCCAATTGGTTAATGCTCTGGTATTACAGTATCAGGGTCGTCAGTTCAAATCCGCCCTTCGGCAATTTTTATCAACGATTTTTCTGATTTTTTTTTAATATGAAGCAGTAAATCATTGTTAATTAACAAAAGATATCGTTTGATCATGTTAATAACAGAAATTTGTGGACCATGTGTCTTGTCGAAGCTAAATCAATTTAATATTGAATATATTGCATGCAATGCCATGAGTTTGACCGGCCACACCTTGACGGCGTTATTTTGTGAACATCACATTATTGTTGTATATATTGCAATAAAGATTTATGAATTTGAACCGAACGCGATCCGATCGTATCGGGTCAGATTCGGGTTAATATTTTAGGTCTTCCGATCGTATCGGATTTGAAGTGATTTTTTATGGATAGTTTCAGATTTCGAAATTTGACTGAGTATTTGTAATTTATAATAATTAATTTGTTCTGGCTTCCTTTCAACACATTAAATAAATTTTATGTACATAAAATAAAGTTTTTCTATGTAGACAAAGCTACGTTAAATTATATATTTCAATCGACTCAATTGATGTGAAATAAACTAAATTTTTATTAAAGGAATGATTAAGATGTATTGATTAATGCTACATCGTTTCAATGCGTATTGTGTCTCATGTTCTCCTCCAGAGTTCATACTCCGTATTATGCAGCGATAGTCAGCTTAGTCAATTGTTTAATTATAAGTGATCTGAAAGTTTTATCATAGAAGGTCCATTATGGACCACACTCATTGCTAGTATCACAATATTTCTATCACTTATATACATAATACTGTCTGTTTATATATCACAATATTTCTATATTTCTATATTTCTATATTTCGATATTTCTGTGTCTGTCCGCGACTTATGAACGTATTGCTGGCGATATAATACGGATAATCTGTTGTCGGGAAATTATGCAAACATTTGTGTCGAGATAACCGTGTACAGTAACAAATTTGTTGTATGAAAAGTATGGGTCTATGACGTCATTTTAAAATAATATACTTCATCTGATATTTTATTTGATATCATTGCATTAAAAAATTCAGAGATTTTGAAAAATTTCATAGGTCGTTAATCTAGCGGGCAGCCAAATTGAATTCAAATTGAAATCCCCAGAACAAAAATATGTTGCTTTGAATTTAAGAGCTGCGTGTAAATTGTTTGAACAAGTTAAACTTGAAACTGAATCAGTTTTATGATAATTAAAACAATGCGAAATACTGAATTACATTGAATTACCAGTATAACTAGGCCAGACAAAATATGTTTTGAAATCAAAGAAACCTAAACCGATTTCATGTAGTGTTGATATCAGCAATACATACAGCGCGGCACAAACGCTATGAAAATTAAGGAGATTTCAGTTCTTCAAATTTATTAATGAAACGAAATGCCGTTCATTACTTTTCTCAAAATCGAGATACAAAAGCATTTCACTTTTAAAAAATCTATTTTGATATATAATTTGTGAGTACATTGATTTGAAATCTGAATAAAACAATCTGTTTTGAAATCAACAATCTACCGCAGGGCATAAAAACAAATTAACTTGCAAGAATTTTCAAAATGACGTTGGCGTTCGATCAATTTTCAAAAAATATTCAAATTTCTATATTTCTGTGTCTGTTGGCGACTTATGTACGTCTTACTGGCGAAATAATACGGGTAATCCGTTGTCGGGAAATTATGCAAACATTTGTGTCGAGATAACCATGTACAGTAACAAATTTGTTGTATGAAAAGTATGGGTCTATGACGTTGTTTTAAAATAATATACTTCATCTGATGTTTTATATGATATCGTTGCATTAAAAAATTCAGAGATTTTGAAAAATTTCATAGGTCGATAATCTAGCGGGCAGCCAAATCGAATTCAAATTGAAATCTCCAGAACAAAAATATTTTGCTTTGAATTTAAAAGCTGCATGTAAATTGTTTGAACAAGTGAAACTTGAAACTGAATCAGTTTTATGATAATTAAAACAATACGAAATACTGAATTACATTGAATTACCAGTATAAATAGGCCAGGCAAAATATGTTTTGAAATCAAAGAAACGTAAACCTATTTCATGTAGTGTTGATATCAGCATTACATATAGCGCGGCACAAACGCTATGAAATTAAAGAGACTTTAGGTTTTTAATTTATTAATGAAACAAAATGCCGTTCATTACTTTTCTCAAATTCGAGATACAAAATATTTCACTTTTAAAAAGGCTATTTTGACATATAATTTGTGAGAACATTGAGCAAACAATCTGTTTTGAAATGAATAGTCTATCGCGGGGCATAAAAACAAATTAACTTGCAAGAATTTTCAAAATGACGTTGGCGTTCGACTAATTCGAAAAAATATTCAAAGTTCGAACAGATTATCTGTCTACAGTCTAAAATTATAAAGTTTAGAATCAATCAAGGCATTGCACAAAAGTATTTCTATAATTTATTATTTAATATAAAAATATGAATCATTTGGTTTTAAGCAGGCAGGCTTTTATTTTTAGATTTTGCTTCCATAATTAACGATTAAAATTAAAGCATCGATTAAAATTAAAATTTCATTTTGTGGACTTGCTATAAGAATAAGACACAGTATGTTACTACAGTTTCGAGAATAAAAACAGCGGTGTCTTGTTATTATCGTTGATCAACATTTAATAAAGTTAATTTCAGGTATATCAAATTCAACAAAGTTAAATCGAATTGAGCGTATGATTTGTGAAAAATAATAATAATTATAATATTTTCAGCGTTCAAAAATTTCGCTTTGAATTTAAGAGCACAAAAACATAATTCAAAAACATTTTTAAATAGTTAAACAGTGTGGATGAGTGTAACACACCTTGTGTTACAAAAATAAATAGTGAAAAGGTTGCATGAAATAATCGATCATAGCAAACAATATTTATTAAAATACAACTTACCATTTTCCAAATGAGATCCAAATAAAAACTATACGAGCCGCATAATCTCCGAACAACATTTAAATATATAATAGCGGGTTCTCTGAGTTAATACACCAATCAATAATAAGTTAACAACCATATTTTATCGAAGGAGAATGTACGCCCGATAAGAATAAAATATAAATTGTCTTTTATTCGAAATAATTCTGACAAAAATGATCATTTCAGATCGTGATCTAATGCATGGTAAAGTAGATTCATTTTCTATATAGTAAATTATCCTTTTCGTCAGACATCATAACATGAGCATTTAAATACTACCATCAGCTATGGTATGTTATATCTTTGAAGCTGCACTAAACATTTCCACTCTATAAACCATCGCGTCCTTTTCAATAAACTCTGAATAAATATGCATATCACGAATCTGGCAAAATGAGTTGTTTTCGCTTTTCTATCAAAATAACTAACTTATTCATAATCGTCTTTTCTTTCATTCGACATCTGTAATGTATAGCGTGTAGAAATATCGACAACAAGATGTAACATAATATCAATATCGAATTAGTATAGCGATATATTATAGAACTTTATTTCCTTTTAAAAGAATTTTGATGCTATTATTCTGGAAAATTTGATAACAAGAACCACTATGAGGCCAATTTTTCACATCTTTTTTTTACTTACAAAATTTTATTTCCAACGAACTCTTGATATTTTGATAGACTGCCATGAAAATCACAGGCCTGCTTGCTGAGATTGCAAAGATCAAAAATATATAAGCTCATATACTATCATATCATAACATTTTCAGATTATATATATAATTTGATTTTCAATACACTCGCGTGGGTCGGCCTTGTTCAATAATACGTTGTCGAAGCAGTAGGTTTGTTGATCAGCTCAGTTAAAGCGCCGGTATCAGAAAGTAAGGTAGTGGCCGATTGGTTAATGCTCTGGTATTACAATATCAGGGTCGTCAGTTCAAATCCGCCATTCAGCAAATTTTATCAATGATTTTTCTGATTATTTTTAATATGAAGCAGTAAATCATTGTTAATTAACAAAAGATATCGTTTGATCATATAAATAACAGAAATTAGCGGACCATGTGTCTTGTCGAAGCTAAATCAATTTAATATTGAATATATTGCATGCAATGCCACGAGTTTGACCGGCCACACCTTGACGGCGTTATTTTGTGAACACCACATTAGTGTTTTATATATTGCAATAAAGATTTATGAATTCGAACCGAATGCGATCCGATCGTATGTCAGATTCGGGTTAATATTTTAGGTCTTCGGATCGGATCGGATTTGAAGTGATTTTTATGGATAGTTTCAGATTTCGAAATTTGACTGAGTATTTGTAATTTATAATAATTAATGTGTTCTGGCTTCCTTTCAACACATAAAATAAAGTTTTTCTATGTAGACAAAGCTACGTTAAATTATACATTTCAATCGACTCAATTGGTGTGAAATAAATTAAATTTTTATTAAAGGAATGATTAAGATGTATTGATTAATGCTACATCGTTTCAATGCGTATTGTGTCTCATGTTCTCCTCCAGAGTTCATACTCCGTATTATTCAGCGATAGTCAGCTTAGTCAATTGTTTAATTATAAGTGATCTGAAAGTTTTATCATAGAAGGTCCATTATGAACCACACTCGTTGCTAGTTATTATTATTATTATTATTATTATTATTATTATTATTATTATTATTATTATTATTATTATTATTATTATTATTATTATTATTATTATTATTATTATTATTATTATTATTATTATTATTATTATTATTATTATTATTATTATTATTATTATTATTATTATTATTATTATTATTATTATTATTATTATTATTATTATTATTATTATTATTATTATTATTGTTATTATTATTATTATTATTATTATTATTATTATTATTATTATTATTATTTTTATTATTATTATTTATTATTATTATTATTATTATTATTATTATTATTATTATTATTATTATTATTATTATTATTATTATTATTATTATTATTATTATTATTATTATTATTATTATTATTATTATTATTATTATTATTATTATTATTATTATTATTATTATTATTATTATTATTATTATTATTATTATTATTATTATTATTATTATTATTATTATTATTATTATTATTATTATTATTATTATTATTATTATTATTATTATTATTATTATTATTATTATTATTATTATTATTATTATTATTATTATTATTATTATTATTATTATTATTATTATTATTATTATTATTATTATTATTATTATTATTATTATTATTATTATTATTATTATTATTATTATTATTATTATTATTATTATTATTATTATTATTATTATTATTATTATTATTATTATTATTATTATTATTATTATTATTATTATTATTATTATTATTATTATTATTATTATTATTATTATTATTATTATTATTATTATTATTATTATTATTATTATTATTATTATTATTATTATTATTATTATTATTATTATTATTATTATTATTATTATTATTATTATTATTATTATTATTATTATTATTATTATTATTATTATTATTATTATTATTATTATTATTATTATTATTATTATTATTATTATTATTATTATTATTATTATTATTATTATTATTATTATTATTATTATTATTATTATTATTATTATTATTATTATTATTATTATTATTATTATTATTATTATTATTATATTATTATTATTATTATTATTATTATTATTATTATTATTATTATTATGACGTCATCATCTACGAATAAAAATACGCATCAACACTATCAAGTGCAGCAACAACGAAAAATGCCAAGTCATTTGAACAGCCAAATCCAACCAAATATTTCATCTGCAACACATGTATCTCCCAACCTTCCAATTTCTCAATACCCAATGATCCAACCGAACTCACATAATCAAGTATACGAAAATCACAATGGTCCCAACACTCTCGAGACAATTTTCGGTTCAAAATCAAGGACCCCAAATTTTGCAAAGATTTAATCAACAACCAATAGGGATAAATGGGAGGCAACACTATTTAACAGCCCCAGCAAATTATCCACAAATGTACTACCCACAGAATTTACAACCATGGCATAAAGTTCCTGCTCAATGGAACTATGAACAACAGCAAATATGTTATTAAAAAGATTTATGTATATCAAAGATGAAACCCTTCTCCTCATAGAGATAAGTATCATATCAATAGTAAAATTAGTAGTTATAATAGAATTAATTTAAATAGAAATAGTTGTAATCATAGAAAGAATCGTAAGGGTACAACATATACGTATGTTGTCCATAATTGTGGGAGGTACATCTCATTACTAGGCGATCCAAAAAGTAACAATGGTCACCTCTAATAGCCCAAATAACCTAGGTATCACATTTTGGAATGTCTGCGGTCTTGGATCAAAACTTATGAACCCTGATTTTACAACATTTCTCGAAAACGATTTAATTTTTCTTAGTGAAACTTGGACCCAATCTGTAACCCACCAAGATGAATTAGAAAATTACACTATAATACATAAATATAGAAAAGATAAAGTAACTAACCCTATCAGAGGGGCGGGGGGATTAGCAGCCCTAATAAAAAATAATATTAAAAACCATGTTATAGAACTACCTTCACAATCAGACGACATCATGTGGCTCAAATTAAATAAACGGTATTTTGGTCTTGATAATGACTTATACATAGCTTTCGTTTATGTCAGTCCCCATTGCTCCATTGTTAACCAAATCCATAAAAACAGGTATTTGAGATCTTGCAGTGCACAGATTATAACGACCAGATACGGCACTGAACGTTCGAAAATTGTGATTGGTCAAATAACGGCCATTATGTTTGTTGCCCATTTATTGACGCATTTCATCGTTGTCCATTACGATTTTACGGATTTATCGACAAAATGATACTTGAAATAATTCACTTTTGAAGCTGAATTCAGCCTTTCTCAAACTACTCAATGCAAGTGGATGGATGATACGCTATATGTAAAATTCAAAATCATGATTTTGGAATTAGCAAATTTATTTTAAATGCCATAAATTCAAAAACCTAAAAAGTCTACGGTTGAAATGAAGAAAGGACGACAATATTTATAGTTTATCACATAAATTTCATTCCAAACTGTAAAATAATATGCACTGATGCTTAGTGATATGGAATAACGCAATCACAGTCAAAGAATAGCTATTTGGAGTGGATTTTTATGGAAATTACTGCTTACGTTTTTGCTACTATTTTCGATCAAATACGATCACACGCACGCCAAAAATCACGGCTCTTCAAACTGGGAAAATCATGTAGAAGAGCCACATATGTTCGATAAATTAATTAAATCATATTACGAAATATTATTTGCAATGTAATTGTAAATTTTATTCACAAAAACTGCTTGTATTCATAATTTATAGCCAGTTTTTCTCTTCGGTAAAATCAATGATTTTGTTCAACTTTCATAAGTCAATAAAATATTGTCTTCCAGTACACAATATGCCATTATCAAACGATCATCTCAAAATAGAAGATATACTTTCCTGTTATTTTCCTTTAGCATGAAAATTGGGCGCAAAAGAAACGTGTAATTTGCCTATATAATAAGTGCAAATTTATCGTGCTTTTCCATTGCGATTTTAGCGCTTAACTGCAGCCAGGTCGTCGAGGAGCAACAAACATAATGGCCGCCGAGAACAATTGAATTCGAAAATACAATGAATTCGACTTTCAGTGCCGTATCTGGTCGTTATAATCTGTGTTGCAGTGTGAGTTGATACAGATTCCATGTGATTGCGACATACTGGTTGGCGGCGACTTCAATACCCGTCTAGGTAAATCAAAAGACTTCATATCAAATGATGACGAACTATATCTTGATTTACCTCCTTCATATTTGACTGACTGTGATATCACTCATCGTAAAAGCCAAGATGACACTGTGAATGAATATTCCAGACATTTGATAAGTATATGCACCAGTAACCAACTTTGGATCCTGAACGGTCGACTGCAAGGTGATGAAGAAGGTTCATGTACATACTACGGTAAAAATGGCTCAAGTTTGTTGGATTTTGTTCTAGCCTCAGAAAACTTATTTTTTAAATCATCGAACCTTCTTAAATCCTTAAAAATCAACAAAAATGCTTTGCTGTTTTCTAATCATTGTTCCATAAACCTATCTCTTGCTGTCAACAAAATACAGTCTAAAAATTCTCAACCTAACATTTTATCCGAGGACCGACTTTCTCGCTACGTTTGGTGCAATGAAAAAATATGTGAGTATGCACAACAATTTGATAATAGGAACAATTCTGAAATTCTAAAATCTCTTTCAAGAAGAACTGTTTCATCCGATGAAGATGTCGACCATATGATCAATGATATAAACTTGATGCTCACTTCATCTGCGCAAGGCATCTTGAAAACAAAATCTTACAAAAAGTATAAAAAATCAAGAAATTTCAAATCACCATGGTACACAAAATCCTGCTCTAATATTAAATCTCAAATGAATAACATCGTAAGGCTGTTGAAATCACGTCCCAATGATCCGTTTCTACGCGGTCGTATTTGTCGCCTTAGAAAATTATACAAACGTGAAATCAAACTGTCAAAAAAAAAAACACAATGCTTCAGCTTTACACGAGTTAAATGACTCAATGTATAATAACAAAAATAAATTTTGGCAATTATTCAAGTCACGCAAAAACAATTTCCAAACAGGTAATGTACTTCCCGACGTTGATGAACTATATAATCATTTTAAAGAGTTACACGAAGTGAGCTCGGATACAACAACTATAAATAATTTTGCTAATCTTGACAACACCACAAAACATGACTCAGAGATCAGCTCTATTGAAGACCTTAATCGACCAATAGAAGTTGATAAAATATTTGCAGCATTAAAACTTCTAAAACTGAAAAAATCACCTGGAAAAGACGGAGTTCTTTCTGAAATGATCCAGATAACGATGGACAAATTTGTTGACATATATCAAAAAATTTTTGATCACATATTTCAGTCTGGTTACTTCCCTGAGTGTTGGAAGGAGTCCTATATCTTGCCTCTCCCTAAATCTGGCAGTAAACTAAATACTTCTAATTACAGAGGAATAAGCCTCACAAGTATCCTTGGTAAGCTTTTTTGTCTCGTCTTGAACGAAAGACTCAATTATTTTTTGATTGCAAATCATATTATTCACAAAAGTCAAGGTGGCTTCCAAAAGAATCGAAGAACGGTAGACCATCTTTTTTGCCTTAAAACATTAATTGCCAAATACACCAAGCATAACCAAAAACTGTTCGCATGCTTTATTGATTTGAGAAAAGCGTTTGACACCGTTTGGCATACTGGTCTTTTATCGAAACTTAAACAGTTAAACATCAATGGATTATTTTACAACA
>OU744447.1:34174621-34196668 GCA_916610825.1 Haliclystus octoradiatus | reverse complement strand
CAAGTACTTCATATTTATTGTTTATATATATATTATATTATATTATATTATATTATGTATTATTTATTTATTGAATTCTAAGGTATTAACATGACACTCAAAATTAAAATTAACACTCAACTGTTGTATCTCGTGATAATTCACACCTACTAATTAATGTAAATAACATATAATCTATTGCGCAGCAACTAATTCGGTTAGTTCACTCATGTCATTATATTAAGACTAGCACCGTATTATCATTATTATAACCCTACACACTCACTGGATAATGATAATTATTAGTCATTACACATCATTTCACAGTTGATCGGCCAGTTCAACATATTGTCTACAATGTAGCTAGAATTATAATTATGCTTAGGCTAGTGAGTGTGTAGGGTTATAATAATGATAATACGGTGCTAGTCTTAATATAATGACATGAGTGAACTAAATTAGTGCTGTGCAATAGATTGATTATATGTATTTACATTAATACGAACATAGCATTAACTAACTAAATTGCATAATCAAGTTGTCATTCATGCCCGGCATTCATATTTTCCGGAGAAATCAAAACCACCGTTGTTGGTTATAATAATCTGAAATCAAAACTGTACTCCGTGCACATGACTCTACCGCCGTCGTTCACTGACAAGTGAAACTCGCTGGTTCGTTAAGACATGGGGCCCTGCCATGTCTCTATGTTAGGCATACACCTTTTACACATCATTTCACAGTTGATCGGCCAGTCCAACATATTGTCTACAATGTAGCTAGAATTATAATTATGCTTAGGCTAGTGAGTGTGTAGGGTCATCTAAATATAACTGTTATATTCCTGTCATGTTCATGTAATAATTACTTTTTTTTACATCAGAATATCCGTATTTCTATTTTAGCCTGAAATTTCAGGATCAATATAACATATTACTATATAGCCTACTAACAATCAGAGCTGTAAGGACACGCTTGTGTAGCGGCAATTGCCATTTCCCGTTACGAGGATCAGCTGTTCAACAATATGACACTAGCTATATTGATTTCAATTCTGTACAACATAGGCCTACGCAGGTTTGCAGATTTAAAAAGCTATGATTGATTAGGAAAATTGCACATGTAGAATTGAAATAGAATCGATCGATCTCCACATTATGGGGCCTATTAGCTAGTCTACTCCAGTGGGCTACTGTCATGTTTAGTTAATTGTATTCATACCTGACATGTGGACGTAGCTGGCAGCCTGGACAAGCTGATCAAGGAGTCAAAATAGTGCATACAGACTGTTTACTCCATGCCATGCACAGCAGTCGACAAACCCAGAATATAGTATTAAAGATCCCATCCTTTCGTCCAACTTGGATCAACGCATTTAAAAGTATGAACACCAATAACTGGTTAAAGGCTTGCATTGTCGTGAAATGCAAATCAAATTATCCATTAGGGATATTGCTATCTATAAGACGTCCATGTTTATTGAAGCTATAGACGAGGTTGACGCATAGAGGCTAACGCACTGTTTTGGAATCGAGGGTCGCGTTGAAGGGGGAATCTAGAATACGGCGCGTTAGGGGTGTCCTAGATTACAGTAGTGTACTGTGCAAACGCATACTAGGTTGGTCAAAATTAAATTAAAATAGTTCAAGGCAAAATAAAATGACTACAAGAAAGACAATCGCTAACAGGTTGTTACTTTGCTGAATTTGGTGGCTTTGAAAAAAGCCGGTTTGATGACGTTGAGCCATGATGTAGACGGAGCTTATGCTTTCTTGGCTGCTTTGGCTTCGGTCTTCTTTGGCAGAAGAACAGCCTGGATGTTGGGCAAAACACCACCTTGGGCAATGGTTACTCCAGACAACAGTTTGTTTAACTCTTCGTCGTTCCTCACAGCCAATTGCAAATGGCGAGGGATAATACGGCTCTTCTTGTTGTCACGGGCAGCATTACCTGCTAACTCGAGGATTTCAGCAGACAAATATTCGAGAACAGCGGCCAAGTAAACTGGTGCACCAGCTCCAACTCGTTTCGCGTAGTTACCCTTACGAAGAATACGATGAACACGACCAACTGGAAATTGCAGACCAGCACGAGATGATCTCGATTTAGGCTTTGATTTTGCTTTACCGCCTTTACCACGTCCAGACATGATGAGAAAATTAATGAAGTAGGTTTACAGATAAATCTACGACAAACGTTTGCTTTGAGTTCAATGTTGTGAATGACTCCGGCTTGGGGCTGCGCGCCTGAAATAGTAATGAGAAGGCTCGAAAAAGCTATGTCTATTGTTCTAGGCCATCCCGACGTACTGGAAAGCAATTTCAATGAGCACCCGATCTGTTGTTTCGATTCGCGCCAATTTCGAGCCTACTCTCTCCAGGGCTCAAATACAAGAAGCCGCGCGCGAAACGATAAACTTCAGTTGTTCACAACACCAGCCTACACAGGATCACTTGTTTATCGTTGTTAGTTTTGCAACTTATTGATTAAATCATGTCTGACGCTGCAGCAGCCAAAGGAGGAAAGCAGGCACCTAAAGTCGCCAAGAAGGGAGAGAAGAAGGCCGGTATCGGCAAGAAAGGTAAAGCACCAGGAGAAAAATCAAAACGCCACCGCAAGAGACGTGAGAGTTACTCCATCTACATTTACAAGGTTCTCAAACAAGTACATCCCGACACTGGAATCGCTAGCAAGGCAATGAACATCATGAACTCATTTGTCAATGACATCTTCGAGCGTATTGCTGCCGAGGCATCTCGTTTGGCTTTGTACAACAAAAAGTCAACCATCACATCGAGGGAAATCCAAACAGCAGTCCGTCTCCTCTTGCCCGGAGAGTTGGCCAAACATGCAGTCAGTGAAGGCACCAAGGCCGTCACCAAATTCACCAGCAGCAAGTAGACTGTCTACTCGTCAGTCCTATAACCCGGCTTTTTTCAAAGCCACCAAATCTAAGCAAAGAAAACATATTGCGTTGTCACAATTTTATCGTTTTATCTATTGTCGTAATGTTTCAATTATTGCATGCGTGTACCGTGTCTTAGGCCGTCTATATCTGCGTATGTTGTGTGTGTGTGTGTATATGTCTCCTTCCTCCCCACATCTGTCTGATCCTGGTATGTTGACCAATGATTTTATTTATAATGACGTTGAACACAAACAGTATTCTATTTTCCGATCCGGTGTCCGCCACTACTGATTGATTGATATAATAACTATATTATTAGCATTCCATTGACTTGTGAACTAATGACATGCGGTGATACAATAAGGATGACAACAATTATTTGCACTGAACGAATTGCTCACTGGAATATAACTGATCGCAGCAGTCGTAATTAATCTAACGAAGGCATTTTATTATCCGGTACGGTTTCCGTAATCAATATTAAAAAATCAGATTTCACTGCCTGATATGTACAGAATATACGAGTACGTACTTCAAGTTACATGCAATACATGCCTCGTTATTGGTTCTTGGATAGGTGCTTTACAAAAATTATATAAACATTGAAATTTCCGCGGATATTCTGACACCCCGCCCGCCCGGAAGATAGGTACAGTAACACGAAACATGTGTAATAAGTTAGTAGTATGCCGCGTTAGGATCCGATAACTTTTCATTTCAGTCATTTACTTTCAGATCAACCTAAACTACTTTATATGCAACGAGACAAAATATAACGCATGACACAAAACAGCAATCAAACAATTCTCTGACTTGATTTGGTGGCTTTGAAAAAAGCCGGGTATAAGTGAGCACTGTGTAAGCAGTGAAATCAACCTCCGAATCCGTAGAGGGTACGTCCTTGTCTTTTCAGAGCGTATACGACATCCATGGCAGTGACAGTCTTGCGTTTAGCATGTTCGGTGTAAGTAACAGCATCACGAATGACATTCTCTAAGAATACTTTGAGTACGCCACGAGTCTCTTCGTAGATAAGTCCTGAGATACGTTTGACACCGCCACGACGAGCAAGACGGCGAATAGCTGGTTTGGTGATTCCTTGGATGTTATCACGTAAAATCTTGCGATGACGCTTTGCACCTCCCTTTCCGAGTCCTTTTCCTCCTTTACCACGTCCAGACATTTTGAAGTTCAATCGACTGTATTCAACAAAATCAAATTCAGATTGAAGTGAAAAGCCCGCGCTGTTGTTGCTTTTAAGCCTCTTCAATCCCGCCTGCCCGACTTAAAGGTGCCCGTGTGCCAAAACAGCTACCGATTCGCTTGCCTGAACGCGCGCCCGCCAAAACTAGGTAACACAAAACAAACTTTGCGCCTTCCAGACCAACTCCAATTACCGACCAATCAGATGGAGTTTCTTTCTACCAATGAAATCTGTCGAGGTACAATGGGTTATCTTGCCCAGGCCTCATCTGAAATCGCATTTTGTTCTGAGCGCCAGATTCAATTTTCATCTCATTTCATGTTGTTGTTCAACTCGTTAGCATCAATCTCATAAGAAGGAAACATGGCTCGTACCAAGCAAACTGCTCGCAAATCAACTGGTGGTAAAGCACCACGAAAACAACTGGCTACCAAGGCCGCTCGCAAGAGTGCCCCAGCCACTGGTGGTGTCAAGAAGCCCCATCGTTATCGACCTGGCACTGTTGCCCTACGAGAAATTCGTCGTTACCAAAAGTCAACTGAGTTGCTTATCCGCAAGCTGCCCTTTCAACGTCTTGTAAGAGAAATTGCACAGGACTTCAAGACTGACTTGCGATTCCAAAGCTCTGCCGTCATGGCACTGCAAGAAGCATCTGAATCATACCTTGTCGGCTTATTCGAAGATACCAACTTGTGCGCCATCCATGCCAAGCGTGTCACTATCATGCCAAAAGACATCCAACTTGCACGTCGCATCAGAGGAGAGCGTGCCTAGATCTTCTATATTCTAGTGCCTGCAAAAACCGGCTTTTTTCAAAGCCACCAAATCAAATAAAGTTGATCATTTTTGCTCTGTCTGCCTTGATATTACTCCAACTAAATAGATCTTATTAAATCTCTGTTACTGCCTATCATGATTACTTCTCAGGTTATTGTTCTATACATAATTACTAAGCCAGTATATGTCATTCTTGAAGTATAATGCAGTGCTACCAAAACAATAAATTACAGGCTAATGTGATGTCCCATCTCTATATAGGCGTCGTTCTGCTAGGTTAGTTACGTCCTAGTTACGGTAGCATGGCTACTAAAATGAGCCAGACAGGGTAATACTGTGGTTAATAAAATGTCGTTGGCACTGAAATCCTTGTATAATATTTGTTAATTGATATGGAAGATATATGGAGAAAATATAAAATAATAAAAAAATAAATGAAAAAAGTCTACGGCACCCATTGTTCGCAATCGGTCACCCATATCGCTACTGAGTGGGCTCGACTGAGTTTGTCTTCGGGGATCGGACGAGAACCGGATCATTCTCAGTGATATGGTCGTAGACAACAGTAAGGTACAAACTTTACTACTTAAACTTGTATCATTGCCAAACCTAAGAACAGCACCAAGTGTCACTTATAATAGGCTAATTTGTAGTTGTAGAATTAGAATAGGGTCACTTAAAATTACCAACTATCAAGTGTCGATAAATATGAATCAAACAGACATTATTTTGTAAACAGACAACAATAATCGGGGGAGACAAGCATAGATGGCATCCTTCACTTAATTTGGTGGCTTTGAAAAAAGCCGTTTTGTTGGAAGACAGACACTTTCTGAATTATTTCTTCGATGCTGCTTTGCTGGATTTCTTGGCAGGAGACTTGCTGGCTTTCTTGGTTTTGCTTGCAGCTGCCTTGCCTTTGGCCACAGGCTTCACTTTTTTGGGGGACTTGGCGGTTTTCTTAGCGACCTTGCTCTTTGGCTTGCGTTTGGCTGGTGACTTTTTAGCAGCAGCCTTTACACTGGTCGTCTTCTTGGCAGCAGTAGATGCTTTTGGTTTGGCTGCAACAGCTGCCTTCTTTTTTGCGGGACTCTTCTTCGCTGCTGCTGGTTTGGGAACGTTGGCCAATTTAAAACGGCCACTTGCTCCTGTTCCTTTCGTGTTGATGATTGTGCCAGCGGCAAGAGCCTTGACAAGTGCCCTTCGAAGTGGTGCAGTAACGCTACTTGGCTCTCCTAGACCAGTGTAATTACTAACAATGTAGCTGGCAATTTTCTGTCTCGACGCGCCATTCCTCTCTTTCAGCGCTGCGATCGCCTTCTGGATCATTTCGTTGTACGTTGGGTGAAGCGATGCTTTACTGGCAGTCTTTTTTGCTACTTTCTTTGATGGGGAACTAACCATGATGAAAAATTTCAAGTAAAATTGATAAACAAGATATGAGATAACTGTGTCGTTTAACGTTTTGCTTTAAAGTGAAATGCCCTCGCGCCAACAGAACTCTTGTTTATATACTGGCTACGAGGCGGACCGTCTTGAAGACAGAGGCTCGCAACTGATTTCACTCTCATTTTTAACACAACTGTGCTTTTTCGACACACAAATTCAACACATTCTTATCTAATATCGACAATTAAAGATGTGAAGACTATTCTGCACACAAGAACCCGTTGTTGGCTTTCGGTATCAGTTACTTGAATCCAGGTGAACACATTGTATGCCGAAAACGATGGCTTTTTCTCTCTACATCACTTCCCCGTTATGACCCCTAACATTTGTTCCCTTCAATATTTCCACGCCAAATACACTCAAACGCCTTTGAACATGTACCAATTGACCACTATCATACTGAATTCAACTAGTTAATCGTATGATGGTGCGTTGACGAAGTTTCATAGCTAGTTTGACATGCCTATACAGGGCATTAGAATTCTGTCACTCTGATCACGTACGTATACCGCGGGGTCGATCCGTCACTGTCCGATGGCATTAGTGGCATATATTTTGAAGATTATTACAGGTGCATGCTAACAAGCACATGTTTCAGTAGAACCTTCGAGGCAAGTCAGTTACCCTATGTGGGTGCGAACGGCATTATCCGGCCTAACATAAAACTTTCAAGGACCGGCACTTCGTAAGTACGAGTGGTATCAATTTATTGCTTGAAATAAATTGGCCGCGTGAAAACTTTACCGATCAACCAGGCTACAAAACAAAGAACACATACGTACTTGTCACGGCATGTTGTTCAATTAAGTGGCCTTCCTTCGATCTTCATGAGTACCGTCGTAATCGAAGTGCAGGGCCTGCATGTTTTTCATGTTGGTCGCACAACTCAGGTAGTAAACTCTGAAGCCAGGCATGTATACGGTTGATGAACATTTAAGATTGTAGATTCAAATTTGATTAAATTCTATACAATTATGTAGACATTTACTTTCCCAGTCGATAGAAGTCTCTCGTAATTAAATTGCAAGTAAGCGACCGTCACTCTCTCAGCTCTGTTTTTATGTAGGTTTCTAAATTTGATACGCTGCCAATATTACGGTGAAGTGACAGAGAGATTGTTCCGTGCCATTAGTATTTAACTATTGCAATAATTTTAAAGGCATTCAATGCATATGCGATTATATCCACTCCTTGGTAGCTATATAATTATATGATGGTTTCATCGTACATTCTGTAAATCCATATCTAGGTTGCGGCGGCAGTGTACAAATGTATAGCTTGATGGTTAATATATAATGCACTATCAATGTAAACGGCTATACTGTTGACGATGTACCGCTTTCGTAGCAATTACTGTTAATTAAGTTTCTGTTTTCGTTTCGATACGTTCTGCAACATTTTCTGCATCAAATCATTCGACACGACTTGTAGGCCGATCATTCGATGTGATTGTGACGTTCGATGGTACCCGTTGCTTAGGGATACGCCAATCGCATAAGGGCGGCACTCGCGGGAAGTTGATTCGACTAATAAGAACAACAATCACTAGAAGCAGCAGATACGCATCAAACCTTGAGTAGATATAGGTTACTGAGAGGGGAAAACAAATAAAAATGGAGACAACAGACACAGACAACAGCAATCAGATATTCTTTGGAAGCGTTTATGAATAAGGCAGCTGAGATTGCGCAGAAATACACATCCAAACAAACTTCCTGAAAGCGAAAAGGAAAAATTAAAAATTAGCAATGACCATGCATGCAGCGACGTAGTAGACAACTTACGAACACAATTTCCAGAAATACATTGGAATACATAGCTGCCTTTCGAAGGTATGGCAAACGTGGTCACTACAGCCAGGTGGTTGGGCATTGTACAGAGGTAAATGTTCAAATGCAGGCCTTGTGATGTGCTGTGCCTATTGATTTGCAGCAGGCCGGCAGAGTACTGATTCAGTTTAGTTATTCATGGCATAAACGTATCAAAAAGAGTCCTTTACATTTCTAAATTTGAGAATCATATGGATTTCTATGCAATTAATTCACTATATCAAAGTACTTCCAACTCTTCAATATATCATTATTCCAAATAAATGCATCAATATATGTACGCTATCTATCGACAGAATTACACAACTAAATCCCTCCCTTCGTGCATCATAAATATCTGTGCACATCATAGCTGTAGCAAGAACAACAAAAACATTCTTTGCTCGAATCATGGTACTTCACTGCATAATATAATAGAAAAAAAAATCAACGCTATATTACTGTAGGCCTACTTCTGAGATAGACTGGGCAATCCAAAATCCCATTCATTTCATACGCAGTAATCTCTATACCTCTATACTGCAGTCTGAACTTTTTATCGCCTATAGAGCAATATTATGTGACTTTCAAAATGAGCCTGATATTTATACAGAACAAATTCAAATTCACCAGCAGCAAGTAGACTGTCTACTCGTCAGTCCTATAACCCGGCTTTTTTCAAAGCAACCAAATCTAAGCAAAGAAAACATATTGCGTTGTCACAATTTTATCGTTTTATCTATTGTCGTAATGTTCATTTCCTACGCAGTAAGCTCTATACCTCTATACTGCAGTCTGAACTTTTTATCGCCTATAGAACAATATTATTTGACTTTCAAACGAGCCTGATATTTATACAGATACATTGACCAATTTAGTTACTAGTATATTGCAACAATTATTTTCAACTTGAATCCACCAATAGAAGACCACCCAGCCATCATAAATTAATCCAGAGTTGTAGCTGATTGTAGTTGTTAGTTGAACGGAAAACAACATTTTTTCAAATGTTTTCAAAAAATTAAAATATTTGTGGCTTTCAATTTTTTACATGTTCATGGTTTTGGTGTTGGTAGTGTTACTAATATCATATATAGATATACTATTCAACAGTATGCTACATTATGCTACATTCACAATTCTGGGAGCCAAACAGAGTAGTTGGTGGAATCGTATCAATTCGATTGCCAATAATGGTCTGCAGATATGGAGTGTCGAGTGCCGTTCAGATCTGCGTCGGCTATATAAGAAGGTCATTCCTGATTTCTGCTGTAGCAATCATTCACAATGTGTGTATGGCGCAATTATAGTGGTGTGTTTGTAACTACCGTTTATCACATCGTTCTCTACAAGTAAATAATCAACTGTAATATGTAATCTCCCTCCTTCCTTGAAACCCTTGTAGGGTCAGCAGCACTCTACATAATATACGATCAAACATAATTTAACTATGTAGTTTTATCTGAATCTGAACCCTACACAATGGTCTGAAATTGCCACACTGCATATAGCTGACTGAGCATGTATACATCCATGATTATGATTCAGACTTTACGGGGAATTTTAGGAATGTCATTTGATGACTTTGGCATTATATTTTGCAGCCCATACCTTTGCTCCTCGGCCATTACAGACAGACACCCACCTTTAAACCATAAACCAGCGTCTTACATGATAAAACACATATCATGCAATCAATTAATACTGTAGCTTGATTAAGCAAACCAATCGACTGTGTGTAATAGGGTATAGCTAAATGTTGTTATCGTTGCCATGTAATATATTTGATGTGACTTTTACGACCAATTCTATTAGACGGCCTGAATATTTCATTGACATCACTCTTATCTTGACTGGCAACACTTTCTCCTTCAAACTCATCAGATAATACGGTCAATATGCACTGACGACCACATATCACTACAGTCAAGACGGTCAAATAGACGCACCCATAAATGTATGATTATTCAAATTTGATTCAAAGCTGTATTGTATAATTGGTCTTTGAAAACACTATGTAAACTTTTCATCTAGAGAAACTGACGGACAATAGCCTACAATTAACTACCTGACAGGATTTTATACCTGATTGGTTTTCTGCAATTAAGTTATCCCTGAATGCAAACAGACCACATCAAATTTATTATGTTATTTGGTCATTTCAACCTTTGAATTTCAACCAAGTGCTGTATGCATTCATGCCACTAATTATTTACAATATTCTAGTTATGAGTTTGTGTGTGTGTGTGTGTGTGTAAATTGCATTTGTCATTGGGTTGCTAGTGGGGCAACAGCATACTGACTATAAGCAGGCTCCAACAGGATACGAGCAGCAAATCAAGTCTCTCTAGTTACTCTTGCCACAATGGTCTAGCTTGCTGACTGCTTAGAGTTCCTCTGTCAATCTCATAATATATTATTTCGTAACTTGCTGGTAATTTTTTGATATGTTCTTGTATCAAACTTGTTATATTTACGCTGTACCGTATTTTATTATTTTTTACCCGTGGAAGCTGTTGTGTCTCGCAAATGCGTTCAGTTACCAGACTAATTTTATTGTGCAATGCCGTACTCCTTGATAATCTAGCATTAACCGTATATATGAAATTTTGTATTCAAGTGTTAACTGTCCTTTATGAATTGTCTTTTCACTCATTATTTAATTCGTGAAAAATGACACGCAAAAACAAAGGCGAACGAAACTCTGGAAAAAATCTTGCCGGGTTGCTATATCTGTAGGCCTATACTAATGCTACACATAGGCTACAAGTAGGCCTACTTAATACTCATGTTACTTATTCATTCAAGCTCCGGTATATTTAGCATTGAGCACTATAGGCCTACATATGCAAGTGTGGGCACTATATGTTTTATTGTCATACTATTCATTAGATCGCATAAATTAATACTATATGTTTTACTTAAATATATTATCATGTACTCTTTACTTTAATAGTTGAATCATCTTTATCAAGATATTGTTCTAATCAACAAGCGTTTAGTTTCTGGATAGGCCGCCATGCTGTCATTTGTACACACATGAGTGACTGGCAAACAACAAAAAATACTTTGCGAAATTGGTTTCTTGCACATTCAGATGCTGCGCAATGTGATGGACTGAGCTGTTCACATAACAAATTGAAATCTAAAATCTTGAAATCCTGAAAATCTTGAAAAACTGTAGGCCTAATATGGATGAAGTTTACAGTCTGACGTTTGGACAATTGAATGTACTGCTGTATATATGTTCAATTTTGAGCAACAATATTATGTATGACGAGCTGAAAACAAGTCACCAAATTCACCAGCAGCAAGTAGACTGTCTACTCGTCAGTCCTATAACCCGGCTTTTTTCAAAGCCACCAAATCTAAGCAAAGAAAACATATTGCGTTGTCACAATTTTATCGTTTTATCTATTGTCGTAATGTTTCAATTATTGCATGCGTGTACCGTGTCTTAGGCCGTCTATATCTGCGTATGTTGTGTGTGTGTGTGTATATGTCTCCTTCCTCCCCACATCTGTCTGATCCTGGTATGTTGACCAATGATTTTATTTATAATGACGTTGAACACAAACAGTATTCTATTTTCCGATCCGGTGTCCGCCACTACTGATTGATTGATATAATAACTATATTATTAGCATTCCATTGACTTGTGAACTAATGACATGCGGTGATACAATAAGGATGACAACAATTATTTGCACTGAACGAATTGCTCACTGGAATATAACTGATCGCAGCAGTCGTAATTAATCTAACGAAGGCATTTTATTATCCGGTACGGTTTCCGTAATCAATATTAAAAAATCAGATTTCACTGCCTGATATGTACAGAATATACGAGTACGTACTTCAAGTTACATGCAATACATGCCTCGTTATTGGTTCTTGGATAGGTGCTTTACAAAAATTATATAAACATTGAAATTTCCGCGGATATTCTGACACCCCGCCCGCCCGGAAGATAGGTACAGTAACACGAAACATGTGTAATAAGTTAGTAGTATGCCGCGTTAGGATCCGATAACTTTTCATTTCAGTCATTTACTTTCAGATCAACCTAAACTACTTTATATGCAACGAGACAAAATATAACGCATGACACAAAACAGCAATCAAACAATTCTCTGACTTGATTTGGTGGCTTTGAAAAAAGCCGGGTATAAGTGAGCACTGTGTAAGCAGTGAAATCAACCTCCGAATCCGTAGAGGGTACGTCCTTGTCTTTTCAGAGCGTATACGACATCCATGGCAGTGACAGTCTTGCGTTTAGCATGTTCGGTGTAAGTAACAGCATCACGAATGACATTCTCTAAGAATACTTTGAGTACGCCACGAGTCTCTTCGTAGATAAGTCCTGAGATACGTTTGACACCGCCACGACGAGCAAGACGGCGAATAGCTGGTTTGGTGATTCCTTGGATGTTATCACGTAAAATCTTGCGATGACGCTTTGCACCTCCCTTTCCGAGTCCTTTTCCTCCTTTACCACGTCCAGACATTTTGAAGTTCAATCGACTGTATTCAACAAAATCAAATTCAGATTGAAGTGAAAAGCCCGCGCTGTTGTTGCTTTTAAGCCTCTTCAATCCCGCCTGCCCGACTTAAAGGTGCCCGTGTGCCAAAACAGCTACCGATTCGCTTGCCTGAACGCGCGCCCGCCAAAACTAGGTAACACAAAACAAACTTTGCGCCTTCCAGACCAACTCCAATTACCGACCAATCAGATGGAGTTTCTTTCTACCAATGAAATCTGTCGAGGTACAATGGGTTATCTTGCCCAGGCCTCATCTGAAATCGCATTTTGTTCTGAGCGCCAGATTCAATTTTCATCTCATTTCATGTTGTTGTTCAACTCGTTAGCATCAATCTCATAAGAAGGAAACATGGCTCGTACCAAGCAAACTGCTCGCAAATCAACTGGTGGTAAAGCACCACGAAAACAACTGGCTACCAAGGCCGCTCGCAAGAGTGCCCCAGCCACTGGTGGTGTCAAGAAGCCCCATCGTTATCGACCTGGCACTGTTGCCCTACGAGAAATTCGTCGTTACCAAAAGTCAACTGAGTTGCTTATCCGCAAGCTGCCCTTTCAACGTCTTGTAAGAGAAATTGCACAGGACTTCAAGACTGACTTGCGATTCCAAAGCTCTGCCGTCATGGCACTGCAAGAAGCATCTGAATCATACCTTGTCGGCTTATTCGAAGATACCAACTTGTGCGCCATCCATGCCAAGCGTGTCACTATCATGCCAAAAGACATCCAACTTGCACGTCGCATCAGAGGAGAGCGTGCCTAGATCTTCTATATTCTAGTGCCTGCAAAAACCGGCTTTTTTCAAAGCCACCAAATCAAATAAAGTTGATCATTTTTGCTCTGTCTGCCTTGATATTACTCCAACTAAATAGATCTTATTAAATCTCTGTCACAGTAACTGCCAATCATGATTACTTCTCAGGTTATTGTTCTATACATAATTACTAAGCCAGTATATGTCATTCTTGAAGTATAATGCAGTGCTACCAAAACAATAAATTACAGGCTAATGTGATGTCCCATCTCTATATAGGCGTCGTTCTGCTAGGTTAGTTACGTCCTAGTTACGGTAGCATGGCTACTAAAATGAGCCAGACAGGGTAATACTGTGGTTAATAAAATGTCGTTGGCACTGAAATCCTTGTATAATATTTGTTAATTGATATGGAAGATATATGGAGAAAATATAAAATAATAAAAAAATAAATGAAAAAAGTCTACGGCACCCATTGTTCGCAATCGGTCACCCATATCGCTACTGAGTGGGCTCGACTGAGTTTGTCTTCGGGGATCGGACGAGAACCGGATCATTCTCAGTGATATGGTCGTAGACAACAGTAAGGTACAAACTTTACTACTTAAACTTGTATCATTGCCAAACCTAAGAACAGCACCAAGTGTCACTTATAATAGGCTAATTTGTAGTTGTAGAATTAGAATAGGGTCACTTAAAATTACCAACTATCAAGTGTCGATAAATATGAATCAAACAGACATTATTTTGTAAACAGACAACAATAATCGGGGGAGACAAGCATAGATGGCATCCTTCACTTAATTTGGTGGCTTTGAAAAAAGCCGTTTTGTTGGAAGACAGACACTTTCTGAATTATTTCTTCGATGCTGCTTTGCTGGATTTCTTGGCAGGAGACTTGCTGGCTTTCTTGGTTTTGCTTGCAGCTGCCTTGCCTTTGGCCACAGGCTTCACTTTTTTGGGGGACTTGGCGGTTTTCTTAGCGACCTTGCTCTTTGGCTTGCGTTTGGCTGGTGACTTTTTAGCAGCAGCCTTTACACTGGTCGTCTTCTTGGCAGCAGTAGATGCTTTTGGTTTGGCTGCAACAGCTGCCTTCTTTTTTGCGGGACTCTTCTTCGCTGCTGCTGGTTTGGGAACGTTGGCCAATTTAAAACGGCCACTTGCTCCTGTTCCTTTCGTGTTGATGATTGTGCCAGCGGCAAGAGCCTTGACAAGTGCCCTTCGAAGTGGTGCAGTAACGCTACTTGGCTCTCCTAGACCAGTGTAATTACTAACAATGTAGCTGGCAATTTTCTGTCTCGACGCGCCATTCCTCTCTTTCAGCGCTGCGATCGCCTTCTGGATCATTTCGTTGTACGTTGGGTGAAGCGATGCTTTACTGGCAGTCTTTTTTGCTACTTTCTTTGATGGGGAACTAACCATGATGAAAAATTTCAAGTAAAATTGATAAACAAGATATGAGATAACTGTGTCGTTTAACGTTTTGCTTTAAAGTGAAATGCCCTCGCGCCAACAGAACTCTTGTTTATATACTGGCTACGAGGCGGACCGTCTTGAAGACAGAGGCTCGCAACTGATTTCACTCTCATTTTTAACACAACTGTGCTTTTTCGACACACAAATTCAACACATTCTTATCTAATATCGACAATTAAAGATGTGAAGACTATTCTGCACACAAGAACCCGTTGTTGGCTTTCGGTATCAGTTACTTGAATCCAGGTGAACACATTGTATGCCGAAAACGATGGCTTTTTCTCTCTACATCACTTCCCCGTTATGACCCCTAACATTTGTTCCCTTCAATATTTCCACGCCAAATACACTCAAACGCCTTTGAACATGTACCAATTGACCACTATCATACTGAATTCAACTAGTTAATCGTATGATGGTGCGTTGACGAAGTTTCATAGCTAGTTTGACATGCCTATACAGGGCATTAGAATTCTGTCACTCTGATCACGTACGTATACCGCGGGGTCGATCCGTCACTGTCCGATGGCATTAGTGGCATATATTTTGAAGATTATTACAGGTGCATGCTAACAAGCACATGTTTCAGTAGAACCTTCGAGGCAAGTCAGTTACCCTATGTGGGTGCGAACGGCATTATCCGGCCTAACATAAAACTTTCAAGGACCGGCACTTCGTAAGTACGAGTGGTATCAATTTATTGCTTGAAATAAATTGGCCGCGTGAAAACTTTACCGATCAACCAGGCTACAAAACAAAGAACACATACGTACTTGTCACGGCATGTTGTTCAATTAAGTGGCCTTCCTTCGATCTTCATGAGTACCGTCGTAATCGAAGTGCAGGGCCTGCATGTTTTTCATGTTGGTCGCACAACTCTGAAGCCAGGCATGTATACGGTTGATGAACATTTAAGATTGTAGATTCAAATTTGATTAAATTCTATACAATTATGTAGACATTTACTTTCCCAGTCGATAGAAGTCTCTCGTAATTAAATTGCAAGTAAGCGACCGTCACTCTCTCAGCTCTGTTTTTATGTAGGTTTCTAAATTTGATACGCTGCCAATATTACGGTGAAGTGACAGAGAGATTGTTCCGTGCCATTAGTATTTAACTATTGCAATAATTTTAAAGGCATTCAATGCATATGCGATTATATCCACTCCTTGGTAGCTATATAATTATATGATGGTTTCATCGTACATTCTGTAAATCCATATCTAGGTTGCGGCGGCAGTGTACAAATGTATAGCTTGATGGTTAATATATAATGCACTATCAATGTAAACGGCTATACTGTTGACGATGTACCGCTTTCGTAGCAATTACTGTTAATTAAGTTTCTGTTTTCGTTTCGATACGTTCTGCAACATTTTCTGCATCAAATCATTCGACACGACTTGTAGGCCGATCATTCGATGTGATTGTGACGTTCGATGGTACCCGTTGCTTAGGGATACGCCAATCGCATAAGGGCGGCACTCGCGGGAAGTTGATTCGACTAATAAGAACAACAATCACTAGAAGCAGCAGATACGCATCAAACCTTGAGTAGATATAGGTTACTGAGAGGGGAAAACAAATAAAAATGGAGACAACAGACACAGACAACAGCAATCAGATATTCTTTGGAAGCGTTTATGAATAAGGCAGCTGAGATTGCGCAGAAATACACATCCAAACAAACTTCCTGAAAGCGAAAAGGAAAAATTAAAAATTAGCAATGACCATGCATGCAGCGACGTAGTAGACAACTTACGAACACAATTTCCAGAAATACATTGGAATACATAGCTGCCTTTCGAAGGTATGGCAAACGTGGTCACTACAGCCAGGTGGTTGGGCATTGTACAGAGGTAAATGTTCAAATGCAGGCCTTGTGATGTGCTGTGCCTATTGATTTGCAGCAGGCCGGCAGAGTACTGATTCAGTTTAGTTATTCATGGCATAAACGTATCAAAAAGAGTCCTTTACATTTCTAAATTTGAGAATCATATGGATTTCTATGCAATTAATTCACTATATCAAAGTACTTCCAACTCTTCAATATATCATTATTCCAAATAAATGCATCAATATATGTACGCTATCTATCGACAGAATTACACAACTAAATCCCTCCCTTCGTGCATCATAAATATCTGTGCACATCATAGCTGTAGCAAGAACAACAAAAACATTCTTTGCTCGAATCATGGTACTTCACTGCATAATATAATAGAAAAAAAAATCAACGCTATATTACTGTAGGCCTACTTCTGAGATAGACTGGGCAATCCAAAATCCCATTCATTTCATACGCAGTAATCTCTATACCTCTATACTGCAGTCTGAACTTTTTATCGCCTATAGAGCAATATTATGTGACTTTCAAAATGAGCCTGATATTTATACAGAACAAATTCAAATTCACCAGCAGCAAGTAGACTGTCTACTCGTCAGTCCTATAACCCGGCTTTTTTCAAAGCAACCAAATCTAAGCAAAGAAAACATATTGCGTTGTCACAATTTTATCGTTTTATCTATTGTCGTAATGTTCATTTCCTACGCAGTAAGCTCTATACCTCTATACTGCAGTCTGAACTTTTTATCGCCTATAGAACAATATTATTTGACTTTCAAACGAGCCTGATATTTATACAGATACATTGACCAATTTAGTTACTAGTATATTGCAACAATTATTTTCAACTTGAATCCACCAATAGAAGACCACCCAGCCATCATAAATTAATCCAGAGTTGTAGCTGATTGTAGTTGTTAGTTGAACGGAAAACAACATTTTTTCAAATGTTTTCAAAAAATTAAAATATTTGTGGCTTTCAATTTTTTACATGTTCATGGTTTTGGTGTTGGTAGTGTTACTAATATCATATATAGATATACTATTCAACAGTATGCTACATTATGCTACATTCACAATTCTGGGAGCCAAACAGAGTAGTTGGTGGAATCGTATCAATTCGATTGCCAATAATGGTCTGCAGATATGGAGTGTCGAGTGCCGTTCAGATCTGCGTCGGCTATATAAGAAGGTCATTCCTGATTTCTGCTGTAGCAATCATTCACAATGTGTGTATGGCGCAATTATAGTGGTGTGTTTGTAACTACCGTTTATCACATCGTTCTCTACAAGTAAATAATCAACTGTAATATGTAATCTCCCTCCTTCCTTGAAACCCTTGTAGGGTCAGCAGCACTCTACATAATATACGATCAAACATAATTTAACTATGTAGTTTTATCTGAATCTGAACCCTACACAATGGTCTGAAATTGCCACACTGCATATAGCTGACTGAGCATGTATACATCCATGATTATGATTCAGACTTTACGGGGAATTTTAGGAATGTCATTTGATGACTTTGGCATTATATTTTGCAGCCCATACCTTTGCTCCTCGGCCATTACAGACAGACACCCACCTTTAAACCATAAACCAGCGTCTTACATGATAAAACACATATCATGCAATCAATTAATACTGTAGCTTGATTAAGCAAACCAATCGACTGTGTGTAATAGGGTATAGCTAAATGTTGTTATCGTTGCCATGTAATATATTTGATGTGACTTTTACGACCAATTCTATTAGACGGCCTGAATATTTCATTGACATCACTCTTATCTTGACTGGCAACACTTTCTCCTTCAAACTCATCAGATAATACGGTCAATATGCACTGACGACCACATATCACTACAGTCAAGACGGTCAAATAGACGCACCCATAAATGTATGATTATTCAAATTTGATTCAAAGCTGTATTGTATAATTGGTCTTTGAAAACACTATGTAAACTTTTCATCTAGAGAAACTGACGGACAATAGCCTACAATTAACTACCTGACAGGATTTTATACCTGATTGGTTTTCTGCAATTAAGTTATCCCTGAATGCAAACAGACCACATCAAATTTATTATGTTATTTGGTCATTTCAACCTTTGAATTTCAACCAAGTGCTGTATGCATTCATGCCACTAATTATTTACAATATTCTAGTTATGAGTTTGTGTGTGTGTGTGTGTGTGTAAATTGCATTTGTCATTGGGTTGCTAGTGGGGCAACAGCATACTGACTATAAGCAGGCTCCAACAGGATACGAGCAGCAAATCAAGTCTCTCTAGTTACTCTTGCCACAATGGTCTAGCTTGCTGACTGCTTAGAGTTCCTCTGTCAATCTCATAATATATTATTTCGTAACTTGCTGGTAATTTTTTGATATGTTCTTGTATCAAACTTGTTATATTTACGCTGTACCGTATTTTATTATTTTTTACCCGTGGAAGCTGTTGTGTCTCGCAAATGCGTTCAGTTACCAGACTAATTTTATTGTGCAATGCCGTACTCCTTGATAATCTAGCATTAACCGTATATATGAAATTTTGTATTCAAGTGTTAACTGTCCTTTATGAATTGTCTTTTCACTCATTATTTAATTCGTGAAAAATGACACGCAAAAACAAAGGCGAACGAAACTCTGGAAAAAATCTTGCCGGGTTGCTATATCTGTAGGCCTATACTAATGCTACACATAGGCTACAAGTAGGCCTACTTAATACTCATGTTACTTATTCATTCAAGCTCCGGTATATTTAGCATTGAGCACTATAGGCCTACATATGCAAGTGTGGGCACTATATGTTTTATTGTCATACTATTCATTAGATCGCATAAATTAATACTATATGTTTTACTTAAATATATTATCATGTACTCTTTACTTTAATAGTTGAATCATCTTTATCAAGATATTGTTCTAATCAACAAGCGTTTAGTTTCTGGATAGGCCGCCATGCTGTCATTTGTACACACATGAGTGACTGGCAAACAACAAAAAATACTTTGCGAAATTGGTTTCTTGCACATTCAGATGCTGCGCAATGTGATGGACTGAGCTGTTCACATAACAAATTGAAATCTAAAATCTTGAAATCCTGAAAATCTTGAAAAACTGTAGGCCTAATATGGATGAAGTTTACAGTCTGACGTTTGGACAATTGAATGTACTGCTGTATATATGTTCAATTTTGAGCAACAATATTATGTATGACGAGCTGAAAACAAGTCACCAAATTCACCAGCAGCAAGTAGACTGTCTACTCGTCAGTCCTATAACCCGGCTTTTTTCAAAGCCACCAAATCTAAGCAAAGAAAACATATTGCGTTGTCACAATTTTATCGTTTTATCTATTGTCGTAATGTTTCAATTATTGCATGCGTGTACCGTGTCTTAGGCCGTCTATATCTGCGTATGTTGTGTGTGTGTGTGTATATGTCTCCTTCCTCCCCACATCTGTCTGATCCTGGTATGTTGACCAATGATTTTATTTATAATGACGTTGAACACAAACAGTATTCTATTTTCCGATCCGGTGTCCGCCACTACTGATTGATTGATATAATAACTATATTATTAGCATTCCATTGACTTGTGAACTAATGACATGCGGTGATACAATAAGGATGACAACAATTATTTGCACTGAACGAATTGCTCACTGGAATATAACTGATCGCAGCAGTCGTAATTAATCTAACGAAGGCATTTTATTATCCGGTACGGTTTCCGTAATCAATATTAAAAAATCAGATTTCACTGCCTGATATGTACAGAATATACGAGTACGTACTTCAAGTTACATGCAATACATGCCTCGTTATTGGTTCTTGGATAGGTGCTTTACAAAAATTATATAAACATTGAAATTTCCGCGGATATTCTGACACCCCGCCCGCCCGGAAGATAGGTACAGTAACACGAAACATGTGTAATAAGTTAGTAGTATGCCGCGTTAGGATCCGATAACTTTTCATTTCAGTCATTTACTTTCAGATCAACCTAAACTACTTTATATGCAACGAGACAAAATATAACGCATGACACAAAACAGCAATCAAACAATTCTCTGACTTGATTTGGTGGCTTTGAAAAAAGCCGGGTATAAGTGAGCACTGTGTAAGCAGTGAAATCAACCTCCGAATCCGTAGAGGGTACGTCCTTGTCTTTTCAGAGCGTATACGACATCCATGGCAGTGACAGTCTTGCGTTTAGCATGTTCGGTGTAAGTAACAGCATCACGAATGACATTCTCTAAGAATACTTTGAGTACGCCACGAGTCTCTTCGTAGATAAGTCCTGAGATACGTTTGACACCGCCACGACGAGCAAGACGGCGAATAGCTGGTTTGGTGATTCCTTGGATGTTATCACGTAAAATCTTGCGATGACGCTTTGCACCTCCCTTTCCGAGTCCTTTTCCTCCTTTACCACGTCCAGACATTTTGAAGTTCAATCGACTGTATTCAACAAAATCAAATTCAGATTGAAGTGAAAAGCCCGCGCTGTTGTTGCTTTTAAGCCTCTTCAATCCCGCCTGCCCGACTTAAAGGTGCCCGTGTGCCAAAACAGCTACCGATTCGCTTGCCTGAACGCGCGCCCGCCAAAACTAGGTAACACAAAACAAACTTTGCGCCTTCCAGACCAACTCCAATTACCGACCAATCAGATGGAGTTTCTTTCTACCAATGAAATCTGTCGAGGTACAATGGGTTATCTTGCCCAGGCCTCATCTGAAATCGCATTTTGTTCTGAGCGCCAGATTCAATTTTCATCTCATTTCATGTTGTTGTTCAACTCGTTAGCATCAATCTCATAAGAAGGAAACATGGCTCGTACCAAGCAAACTGCTCGCAAATCAACTGGTGGTAAAGCACCACGAAAACAACTGGCTACCAAGGCCGCTCGCAAGAGTGCCCCAGCCACTGGTGGTGTCAAGAAGCCCCATCGTTATCGACCTGGCACTGTTGCCCTACGAGAAATTCGTCGTTACCAAAAGTCAACTGAGTTGCTTATCCGCAAGCTGCCCTTTCAACGTCTTGTAAGAGAAATTGCACAGGACTTCAAGACTGACTTGCGATTCCAAAGCTCTGCCGTCATGGCACTGCAAGAAGCATCTGAATCATACCTTGTCGGCTTATTCGAAGATACCAACTTGTGCGCCATCCATGCCAAGCGTGTCACTATCATGCCAAAAGACATCCAACTTGCACGTCGCATCAGAGGAGAGCGTGCCTAGATCTTCTATATTCTAGTGCCTGCAAAAACCGGCTTTTTTCAAAGCCACCAAATCAAATAAAGT
>OU744447.1:34019550-34174421 GCA_916610825.1 Haliclystus octoradiatus | reverse complement strand
GAAGGTTACTAAATCTGTCTACGGTTTGTATTAAGAAATTGAAAGTAAAATGTGCAATCTCCATTTTGAAATTGAATTTTCCGATCCTTGGACGCGCTCGATCCAGTACTTTTCGTTCTGTTGCTATGGTTTTGACTATAAACAATATGGCAGATCTTTGTTTTGATCTAACTTTTCTTATCAATTTCGGTCCTTCTTCCCAACTTGAAAAGTATCGCATTCTAATTTGAATACATCACTACATCTTTATCCGAAAGAACATGAAAAACTACAAATTTAACATCATTTTTCTTGAATCATTTAATTATTAGCCGCTTGAAAGCATAAATGTTTGGCAAACTTAGTACAAATACAAACGAATAATGACTTGTAAAAGAAGTAAACAGACCGATAATGTGTATTGGCCACGTAGCAAGATATGCAGTTGTTCAACATTATTTACATAAAATAATTAGATAAATGATTAAGTTGAAAATGTTCAAATTATTGTTCGCATTTGCCGTATGGTAAATCGTAACATAATTATAGAATGATAATCCATTCTGGATGATTATGAGAATATATATACTTTATAGGCCATAAATGTTGTTCAATTATTACCGATGTATTATTCACGAGTCTTGTAATGTGACTGTGATAACAAGTCTGCAGTCTTCATCCATAGACTTTCTTGATTGAAAATAGAATGTTAATATTATTCATGTATCGAAAGTATCTATTTAGGAATAACTATAATACTTGAAATACTTTATTATAATGATTCGTGATAACGGTATATTCAAATGTATAGGTAGTATACAAAATAAAAATGCACCATAATTAGAGACACCCTATTCATCATTAATAGTCTAATTAATACAAAGGATGCAGTATCAATTTTAACTGACTATAAAACTATTTTCAATATGCAGTGTACGAATGCATAGAAAGTAGTTATCTTATTATTATATAATAGTAGTAATTTATAATTAGGCAATGTCATCACAAGACACATACCATTTTAGTAAATGGTCGGTAAAAAAGATATAGCATGCTACGTTAAATTTGATTGACTATAAAAATACTGGCCATACAGTATATGCATGCTTTGATATTAGCTATATATATATATTACTATAAAAAACGAGATACAAAAAATCAGGCAATGTCATCACAAGACACATACCATTTCAGTAAATGGTCGGTAAAAAAGATATAGCATACTACGTTAAATTTGATTGACTATAAAAATACTGGCCATACAGTATATGCATGCTTTGATATTAGCTATATATAAATTACTATAAAAAACGAGATACAAAAAATCAGGCAATGTCATCACAAGACACATACCATTTCAGTAAATGGTCGGTAAAAAAGATATAGCATGCTACGTTAAATTTGATTGACTATAAAAATACTGGCCATACAGTATATGCATGCTTTGATATTAGCTATATATATATTACTTTAAAAAACGAGATACAAAAAATCAGGCAATGTCATCACAAGACACATACCATTTCAGTAAATGGTCGGTAAAAAAGATATAGCATGCTACGTTAAATTTGATTGACAATAAAAATACTGGCCATACAGTATATGCATGCTTTGATATTAGCTATATATATATTACTATAAAAAACGAGATACAAAAAATCAGGCAATGTCATCACAAGACACATACCATTTCAGTAAATGGTCGGTAAAAAAGATATAGCATGCTACGTTAAATTTGATTGACTATAAAAATACTGGCCATACAGTATATGCATGCTTTGATATTAGCTATATATATATTACTATAAAAAACGAGATACAAAAAATCAGGCAATGTCATCACAAGACACATACCATTTCAGTAAATGGTCGGTAAAAAAGATATAGCATGCTACGTTAAATTTGATTGACTATAAAAATACTGGCCATACAGTATATGCATGCTTTGATATTAGCTATATATACATTACTATAAAAAACGAGATACAAAAAATGCAGTGTGTAAAATATAATACTTATACACTTTGTATTTATTAAACGTCTTTGTAAAATTCGGACAGCAGTAAAAATCTCTCCAATAAGAAAATTACTTGCGGTAACAGTTTAAAATTAAACGAAGCAAATAAAACGAGGATGGAAACTATAACGTAATTATTCGCTATCAGATGAATTGTCATCGTCTCCTTCTGATGGTAAATCTTCAGTGTCGGCGGTATCATTGATTTTTCTGTTTATGCAAGCTGAATTAAGACTACACCCACATACATCGGTGCACATTAATGCACTTGATCGACATGAGCAGGCATTAGTTGAACAGTCTTTTTTGCAACCACAAGAAATTAATGCCAGGAGTTCACGTGGAGCTGGTTGATCTTTTAGCCATAGAATATCAATTATGTTTTCTTCCTTTTCCCATCCGTGCCCAATCGGACTAGGGATTGTGGGGTTCGCTACCAGACATCTTCTCCATACGGCCGCTTGATAGTTAGCTCGTTCAAGATGTAATTCAAGTGTACTTCGACATGGTGGAAGCTGTGCACTTTGGCAGTTTTTTGTGCAAAACAATTGATAGCGAGCTTCGTTCACAGATTTAATATTAAACTTTCCGTAAAGAGCGCAAACAAACTCTTCGCAATCATCAATCAAAGGAATAGAAGAGAATTGGGTGCCCAAGGTAGAGAATAAATTATCAAATTTACCATCAAAAAATAATTTCAGAGCTGTTTTTTTCCCTTTCCCTTTGAAGGAGCTTACAGAGTCACACCCACTCAAAGCATGCATCCCTATAAGTCCTTCGGCTTTTTCATTCAGAGAGCTTGATATTAAACTAAGATCTAAGAACTGCATACGATGCTTGATGCCATGCTTGAATAATAATTGACACTGGAAATGCTGTGCTACGCTGATGCCGATAACTGCAACATCAGTGTCAGGTGATTCAATTATGATTGTATTGCAATCAGCATCAGACATCGCAGCATGTTTAGCATGTAAAAATAAACGGGTATCAGCCTCTTCATGGCTGCTGGCAAGGCATTCAACAGGGAGACAAGAAACGTTCCCATTTAAAGAAGACAATTGCCAACAACGAGAACCTGAAGTTGCATACAAAATATTGAAACCAATAACATTAGAGTACGAAGAGTTCTGCCATTCAGTGATTAAAAAATTGACTAAGTTACATTTATTCTCGCTGACTTTTAAAAAATTTGTCCAGCTATGGGGTCCTTTTTGATCACCATTGCCTATTCTTATCACAATCTTGCATTCTCCACTTCTCCTCGCTCGTTCACTAGTTTTTATGGAATCATCTGGGTAAGTATCAAAAACAACATCGATTCTCTTAGAGGTCTGATGTTGTTTTCTAAGAATAGATTTTAGAATCGCCAAAGCATAATCCTTAAATAATGCGGAACGACCGAGGCCAGGAAAACTTTGTAGTAAAGCCATTCCATCTATAATAAATATAGCTTTTTCTGGCTGTGAAACAATGGAACAAGGGAACGATTCTTCTAGGGTTTTAATGATCGAGGATTTATCCGTTTTGCACATGGTACCATCCGGATTTGACAGTGACCATGGCAACGGCCCTAGTGGGTAAGACATGACATCTTTGAGGTTCATAGATCTTGATTGAGCAAGAGCTGCAAATCGTGCGAACAAGGCGACATCAGCCTTTAAAAGAATTTCCTTTGATCCTAATTTTGTTTTTCTTTTAGCAATTATGGATGTAAAAGTTAGCAATTTATTTTTACGGATTGGTTCGTTAAAATTAACATTAGAATTGACTAATCTATCTCTAATAAATGATTGAAATTGCTTCATACCAATTTCCTTAGCTTGATCCATACTTTTCTGAACGTTCAAAGGAGCAACTACCCCGGAGGCGATATTGTAAATCTTCTGATTGTCATCTTGTCCTTTAAAGGGATTGGACCATGATTTAATAGCACCAATAACACTCTGAATACAACCCTCGTCTCTCTCCTTCACCTTTTGCCGACAATCTTTGTGCCCGTCTTCATCGGCATCAAACAGATTTACTAGCTCACAGCATTGACTTGACAATGAAGCTCTTTCATGAGCTGTCAGAGTCCATCGTTGTACTGCAGCATCATTGTAACTGATACCAACGATTCCACCTGGTGTTTTTGATTGCCTGTTGAGGGTCTGTTCAATTGTTTGGTCAACGGGTACCTGAGAAAAAGAATGCGGTGACCTCTGGACACAAAACTCACCATCTTCAAAGGCTTGTGCCGCAGCTGGATGTGTTTCATTTAGTTGGGCCATTTCAAACCAATAAAGGCTCATGTATCTAGAATAATTGGGTCTGTCATACGCAAAGCACCAAGGCAACATGTCATGAACACATGCCAAATGGAGCTTCCAATCTCCGCTTCTAGTGGCTCTGATGAATCTCAAAAGTAAAAAAACAATATCAACATAAGATAACCACATTTTTGAAACAGGAGATTCAAACTATTTGAGTTTGCCCAAAATCGTCATTAAGCGAATTAATGTATCGTTTCTTTCAACGTCGTTAACAAGAGGATCGTTATTGCCGTTTAAAAGTGGAGTAAAAATATTGTCTTTTACTCCATCGCTGTTAATATACACCTCCTCACCAGAATCAACCTCTTCGAACATCAGTCTGCACATTGCTTCTGCAACGTATTTATGGCACCTTAAACTCCTGTTGTAATGCTTGCCAGAAACAACACCATTAAGAGAACCGGGGGCAAGAATTCCGGACTCAATCATTACCTCAAATAGTCCACTGTTTTTAAATCTAACTCCTATAATAGCCAACAGGGTGCAAGCAACGTGGAACCCTCCTAGACGCAAAACAACAGACTTGAACTCTCCAGGGCACTTCCACTTCACTTCTACTGCCTTGGCATAAACAGCCTGGTCCATGACAATAACGGTATTGGGTTGCCCTAGTGCAGAAGCCATTGAAACAGATCTAACCATAAGGGTATAGACTGTATCAAGGTGTGTCGGCGGAGCATTAATTACAGGACAATAACTGACCTTGCTTTTGATTTTAGGTTTGCTGATTATCGAATTAAAGCCGGACCATGAAGGAATTCTATTGGTCTTAGGGACCTGCAGGGATTCGACATAACGGCAAATAAGCCAAAGAAGATCTATTTTGAAAGGGACTAATTGCAAGCTTTCATAAGACAAAGATTTTGCTTCGTAATCAAAAATTGAATTCTCAGAGTTAGAATTTACTTTTTTTTCAGGGATGAAAGGGAGAACAGGTGGAAAAGCCCTCTGTAAGGACCTCCTCCTTGAACGCTTTGTTTGTTCTACAAACCCTTGGGGCCCAAAGGTACGGCGTTGGATAACAATGCCCATAGTGCAATGGAACGTACCTGATCCAGTCTGGGTTTCTTCACATAGGTCATTGTTATCCCAACAAAATGTTGTCCAAGGACCGAATGAAACGGTGGTGGGTAGATACGTATTTTTTTCTAGATGGTTCAATTGCTGTTCAGCTAATTTTGTGTTGATTTCATGCACCTGAGACATAGCAATACAATGCCCCATTCTGTTTAATATTGTGATAATTTTTTCACTTCTAGTCAAATGGTGGATAGTAGTAGCCAATAAAATATGTTTTGGTGAGACTTTGCGACTCTGAGACGTAGCAAACAGTAAATCAGACGCAATAGAATTAACTCTCACTTCAAGTTTTTTTTCTAAGATTATTCTTTCCATTGTGAATTCTGAAGTTTTTTCGACTCCATGTATAACCCAGGAAAAAAAATTGTATAGAATAATTGGCAAAGAATCAGAATTGCTGATTAGGTCACTACCTAAATTTGGCCAAACAGAGGTGAAGTTAGATTTCAGAATGGTGGCCCTAATGACTGATGCGGATTCAAAAATTATTTTCATTGCTTCTTGTTCGGCTGATACAGTACCACCTAATCTGAGAGAAAATTGATCAATGTCACTGGTCTCCTCATTCTCTTCACCGTCACCATTAGCTATACTTTCGTATGAAGCTGCTTCAAAAAAAGAGAGAAGTTTTGTGCGTTGGATATCTGACGCAAATAGAATTTGGGATTTTCTTCGATCTTTTGGTTGGAAAAATTCGATACGATTGTCAAAGCGGCTTAAGATCCTTTTTTTCAAACGTTCGGATCTATACGATATTGATGAATCACAGCCATTAATTGCCGAGAGTTCTTCAATGTATAATTTACGCAAATTTGTCAATGACATAATTTTCTGACCTTCCGTTATTTCGTTTAATATTGGTTCAATTTGGGTAAATGCCTCGGTATAGGAGTCGATGTGAATAACTTTCTCACATACCCCACTTTGCTCAGACAAAAGTTTATCTACAGCTTTTTTGTGTGTGTAGTTAGAATAACAGGAGTTGTGATACAGGGTATCACCTGCTATCGGATCTACCGCTGGCCCACCTTCCAGCTCCCTCAAAAGATCGTGGTCCTTTCGAAGCTTTGCAACATATATTAATTTGGATTCTCCAGCTGTGGCATTTGCACTACCTGTGCATCTTGTAAGTGGCTCAACGATTTTTCTTGAACTTTTGGGTACTTTTCTTTTCTTTTCATCTATAAAGACATACATATAATTCACGTTCATGTCATTTGAAGGAGAGCCTGTATATATATCATATATCGTCCGATTATATTTAAGGATTATACTACCATAGCCAATAAATACAATTTATTTTTATATCCCTTTTTACCATTTTTAATTGTATATATTTAAAAGCGCTATTGGATATTTTTATTGAAATAGCGCTATATTATATAAAATATTATTATTATAGCCGGATTACTAACCTTGACAAAATATACATTTTGATTTATCAATTCTTTTGGTGCTCTGGCGGGAAGATCTTTTGGAAGGAACTTCATGGTCTGAATCACTTCCCGACAATTCCATTTCAGAAGCCTGATCTGCTTCATCTTGTTCGGCCAATGTTTCTATGACTCGTTTTTGAACATATCTTTGGAAGCATCGACGGTGGTAATATCCTTTAGGCTTTCCAATACTGGCAGGTTCGACAAATTTCCAAATTTTATCATTCTGCTTTTTAGCGGCAATTATGAATGTACTCCAACTCTGTTCACGAAATTGACGTAGATCTACACCGGATAGAATAAATTAATTAACTTGATTATTTTTTCAATAAATTTTAGGTAGCATAAGTTAGATAAGCAGATTAATTTCAAGTTATACCGAACATACAAGAATTAAATAATCAAATATTTATTTTGAAAAAGAATTGACATTGCTAGCGGTCTGGTAGATTGAGTCAGATAATTCAGTTGAATTATAGTTTCAAGTTGTTCCAGATCCGGCCCTAGGGGGGGGGGGGCTATAAATTAAAACTCATAAGATGGAATAATTATAAATTGCTAGAGGTTATGGACCGTCTAAAGTGGTCGATCTTGTAATTAATGTATATATCCCTTCGGCACCCGTATATAATTTGCAATTGAATAGTCACATTTTCACATGAAATGAATTGAAAATAAATATATCTATATTGGCCTATATTTATGCAAAAATTTCCAATTCATAGCTATCGGAAATTTTAATATGCAGATAATTATTTTTGCAGTAACGTTTTGACCTTAAACCTGATCAACATATGTTTACCTCTGAATTCTGGAGTATTTATTTTTTCGGTGCAATCACAAAGACATCCATTCCAACTGAGTCTTTTTGTCTTTATACCAGGAATACGTACTTTTGCAGCTTTGGTGGTCAATTCTGACCTCTCATCTACAATTTATTAAGACTTTAAATTGATGTTTTCTACAGTCAAAACCTGACAAACGATTGGATAAAGCCAAAGTGTTCTTACCTTCTGCACTGTTGTTGTCTTCAATGTTACCACTAGATAACTCAGATTCAATCAGATTCTCTACATTTTCCATATTCAATTCAATTCATTTCTAACATATATCATAATATATAACTCTTTATGAATATAAGAATAACTGTTTAGCCAAAAAACAACTAAACATAATGCATGATCAACCTGCCCTTCGCGATAATTTTTATTTCGTAACAAATTACAAAGGTCAAATATCAAATATCAAGACGTATCGAATATCAAGCTGCCATATTGTTAGTAGTCGAAACCATAGTAACGCGAACGAAAAGTACTGGAACGAGCGCATGGAAGGGCGGTAAATTTCAATTTTCAAAATGGAGAAGGCCGATTTGCCTTCGAAAAAACACAAAGTTTATGGCGTGAATTGATAACCTTCTGCAGCATAAAAACATATGTATCAGGTAAAATATCAAATTATTTATCACTTTAATCACAATTATTTCAAAACATCTTCCTAGGAGAAATTCCGGTAACTTAAGTTTGTATTCTTTGAAGACTTTAGAAGTGGGCCGGCGGACTATATCCAAAATTTCAAAAGTCTGCTTCCATACTTCGAATCATTCTTCGATAATAAGTTTATTTAATTTGCCTGCCTATCCTGGAGAATTGAAACGCTGTTTTCAGTATATTTAATTAGACTGAATTGCTGTCTTTACTTATTTCCTATAATGTTTAACAACGTGGACATTTTGTCACGGGATTTGAATTATAATAGAGTTTGTTTATGAGATAATATCTGGTGTTGGGTTTTAGACTTTGATAAGCCAATTCGTCAGAAGATTTCTGTTAGCAGCTGGCAGCTGCTTCGAAAAATTGACAGTTAAGTTTGATAAACTCAGCCTATAAAGTAAAAAGCATGTTACATTATCATTTATATATACATATGGATGAGTGGCACTTGTAAATTAGATATTGACATTGTCGTACTCTCGTTTGAATCAAGGATATGAAGCATCGTGTTGTTTTTGATAATATTCCATAAATATGGGAGCGATGAACGCTAATAGTTTATGACTTTAGAGATGAGCTTATGGCACTGTGTACAATCAGAATTATTTCGTTCATCTCATCCTTCTATGCATGATGTTGCATCGATCTAGCCTTGCTTTTTTGAGGCTCAATGATGATGTTCAAAGTGTTTAAACTCAATGACTGCACATGATTATAGATACCTACTTCCACAAATAGAGTCTTATGCCTACCAAACTGTTTTCACGATCATGGTCGGTCTTCCAATCGCATCATGGTAAGTGTTTTATTTTGCATAATTCACATATGTTGGGAACAAAAATATAACAACAGAGAGACAGAGTAAGGTTTGCTCGATGCCTATATCAACTTGCAGATGCTTTGAATCAAAATTGTTTTGTTGTAGAACTTATTGCAGTCTCAACCATTATCTTTGTATTATATCTGCAAGCATATCTCTTGGAGGTGATTTCCCTTTCTTGGTGTATCACTTATTGTTTCATATGTAGAAAAATTCAATATCAACTATTGTGTAACTTTTTAGATTTCATATAAATATTCTATAAACTTAAGCATGGATTAAGGAAACTTAAGGATTATTTAAGCATGCTTAGCCTGGTGATCGAACAATGATGATCACCGTTTTCATATAGATCCAGCTTTCTCAGCCGCTAAGAACACTATAGGTTGAGATCTGTTGGAATTCAAGTTTCTCCAAAATTAATTTCAGGTCTGTCCTGTTTTATGTGTTGCACAAAGGGTCACTTGTGCCTCAAATTTCACTTCAATCTATGCAAGAGAATTAATACCCCCCCCCCCCACCTAGAAAATGTGAAACAATCCTCAACAGGAAAATGTTGCTGCTATTTAGTAATAATGTACACCAGATGTACACAAATACAGGATCCAGGTTCCCGCATTCTAAATACATAATACTCAAAATACATCAGAGAAGTAAACAAATTAAAACAATATATCATTTCATCTTTAGCATTGTTTTGGGCAATTTCTAGGCTCATGTGTCTAAACAAAAGTACAATAAATGTGATTTAGGCAATTACAGGACACAAGCAATATAGTAAGAAATCATCTTTCTACAACAATAATAATTACACAAATCGAATCCTATGCTACAAGCTCTTGCTTGCTTGCCTAATAGTTAGTTACTATATGTTCCAGTGCGGGTGACCAGGTGAAGCCTTTGTCGTGTAGGACACTAAATTACATAAATGTTGATCTCTCTTTGCCCAATAGCCTACCAAATACCATTTTTTATGCAGATAAGAACGAAGAGACATGCTTCCAGACAAGCACACCAACTGATGAAGTTCAGGGAAATCATGCAAAGCGTCCACAGAACTAATTTTCTGCTAATCAGGCTGGCATGCTCTTAAAACAGTTTTATGAAGAGAAAATGGAACTCTTCATTGTTCATGTAAACATTGAAATCCAAAATTCAATCGTCATCTTATTGGATATTTAATAACCTTTTAGACAATTTTGTTGGTCCTGTTACGATTGAGGCTGCATCAAAATATTTCATTATTCATTGTATGTTTACTGTATCTTGAAAATGAATATTATTTATTTATAATTTTGTAAATACATGTTATTTTTAGCAACATAACCAATGCAATATCAGTGTCATATAACATGTTCAGTGAAGTATTTTGCTTTCTGCCAGACTGCAAATTATCCAAACTGTGCGCTCATGCTGAAATAACTTACTGCTTTAACGCCAAAATTTGATAACATTAGCTTACCTCTATTTTTAAACTTGAAGGTTTGTTAACTAAAAATATATGCTATAAACTCCATCACCAAGAGGATGAATAAGTCCTAGGTATTGTTACAAAGTTAGTCTCCATTGGCTTCTTATTATGAAAATCATGGGATAATGTAAATACTTCCTATCGTGAAAATCATGGGATTATACACCAGAAATAGGATAACTTCTTTCTATCATAAGACATTAGATAAGATTGCCTTACGACCAATTAAGCACTTGCGATTTGTAAATGACCTTGGTAAATAAAATAGTATGCCTATAAATAAGTACCCTTAGAGTTTTAGCAATTCATGTATAGTTATCCGATGCTGCTGTACGCCGCAAGGAGAACATTTAAACAATCAAAGAAGACGGAAGACAAAGTTAGAGAGAAATCAGCGACTTAAAGCATATACCACATATGTTCAAGTTTCAACCAATTATTGATAATGACACTCATCTAGGTAGTACTTATCTGATTAAAGATGTAAAAGAGATTTACAAATGATCGATTAAATTTGCTGCGTATTGATTCACTTGATTCACGTAGGATAAAATCTTACAGCTAGAGTTCGACAAAAGTAGGAATCAGAAGATTGGAGCAAATTCAAAAGGAAATTGATATTTTACCATTTATTGGTCAAACATCAACAAAAAAATTGAAAAGAAAATGTTTAAGTGCCTCTGGGATTCCAGAATACTCTTTAGGCTTTATAACAACATATAAATAATAATAATAATTACTAGTATGTAAAGTGTGCTATAGTATGCTACTTGGCCCAGGTTAATCCGAAGTATTGGTAGGTTAGAAGTCCTCAAAATGTGAAAAATGAAGAGAAGAAGACAAACAGATGGGCAATTGGGCATTGGGCCATTGGCCAGCCTAGCATAAATGAGTCAGTATATGAATATGGATTAGTAAAGTTCAACGTTATGACAACAACAGACATAAGTTTTATTTGATCAGTTGCAGTTGATCGTATTTACTGCCTTATTAATACCAACCTGGCTAGGTTCGGACCGTCACTCTGCGTCCTGCGTCTGCCAAGCAACCTTCTCAAATTCCAGTTTCTGGTAAAGAAAACGACTGCTTGCTTTACGATAAATTATGTTCTTACATTCAAAACACTTTGAGTTAAATTACCATCAAGAAGAAAATGATAATAGAGAGCATTTTGAGTTTTTACAAATGAAACAGAAAACATATCAAGACGTCGAATTTAGCAATGTCGAACACTCATTTTGTTTTTACTTTTGTGATTTCAATAGCAGTCTCGGCTAGACTTCGGGTTTTAGCGAGGTTTTACGCATGCGCATTACAAAACATGTTTCTTAGTGGGCCCGCTTTTTACCCTCATTGATGTTAGCCTGTATGAAATGGAGTTCTGACGTAATGCACACAGGCTAACGGCGTTTGACTAGGTTCACTATCACTTCACTGTTCAGGAAATTGAGCTCAGCTCAGCAAGTTGAAAAACAACTCACTTGTAGACTTCTTCATCCGAATAAATGAAAAAATGTAGCACATGCAGCTCATTGTATGTATGGTATTTCATTTGTTATTTACTAACTCCAAAATTGAAATATATCCATTATGTTTTCACTAAGGAAATACATATAAACTTCCTAAAAATCGCAATGTTGAAATTGTTCAATATTCAATCAGAGACTGGGTTCGAACTGTTGTTGCTAGGCAATTGGGTCTGTCTCAAAAGTTTGGTCCATCTCAATTTGTCGGTATTTCAGAACCTCGCGCAACTACATGAATAAGAGATCGGACGGACCAAACTTGAGCTTGACGTAAAGATCTGGACGCACTAAACTCTACCACACGAGCTAATCCTCCTTTTAATAACATATACTTCAATATATGCTACTGCACTTGACCGCTATACTGACAATGAAAATGATTGCTTTCATGTTTTGCAAAGAAAAATGAAACTAACGTCGTTGGCCAAAATAATCTGAAATGTAAGGCTTGGGTTATATGGACGCACCGAACTCAATTCGAATTAGGTGCGACACCGAATAGCATTAAATTCGCATTTGGGGTTATACAGACGAACCAAATGTCGAAGATCTTCATAAACGGGCAAAAATGTCAGGTGATAGGAGGTAGTTTTCTTGGAATTATACCGCATGGTTTGAAAACAAGAGTGTTTTGTTTGCATTATCATTCAATTTCAGCGATTTTTCCGTTCTATTATGCCTATCAATAGTTTGAAACTTGTATGAAATAGTAATCTCAAAGGTTGGAAAGCATTTTAACGGGAGACATTATTTTTTCTAACAGGGCATAGTATTCAGAGCAAATTAAATGCAAATTTCCATTAAAATAACGTATTATGATAAAAGCGACCCCAATTCTAGTGCTGATGCATTGTGATTGACTAAAATAAAACGTATTTAAAAGTTTTAAATCATGATTTTGGAAACATCAGCTTCCCTAGCCTAGCTCCACAAGGCCCACTATTCCGCTACATACCTGCGCTCATCTGGGCCTTGCAAAAAATTTGGTCAAAAAGTGATGCACTGAGATAATTCTGACCCTAATACGCATGCGCTCCACAAGCGCCTGCTGTCAAGTATATGCGGGCCAACATCTTTTGGCTGTTGGCAAAACGTAATTTTGTAGCTTTGCAAATCCTAGCATTTCGATCGAAGTGAATTAATATTGCAATGATGAATTGAGAAACGGAATGAAGAACAACTTCTACAAAGCAGCCCCGGATAGAGGGGGGGTCTCCCGGGGGGTCTCGTATGTCAATTGACAAACGTACCTTTTCCCCCGATAACGTAATCATGACGTAATCTGGTTTTCTGCACGGAGTATAATTTGCTAAGACTTTGATAATTGATGAATCATGTCTATGAAGTAGGGCCCTTTTAATTGAATGAACATTGCAAACGTCATCGCTCCCGACACTTATTCGATTGAACAACCGTCTGTGTTTACACATTCGTTAACATAGGTTTTAGCACGCAGGCTATTGAACAGCTTGCATCAATCAAATGATCTCAATCAACTGCACTTGCACTGTGATTGGGTAATGATCAGAGACTTTCACAATTGGCCTACTTTGATAACAATTGACATGATTTCTGTTTGGCACCTGATTGGTTAGAGATGAAAATTTTGATTCTCTTCGATAACAATTGACAAACTTTGAAACAATCCTGACATGGAAAATGTCAAACTGCAGATTGAGGCAAGTATTTGATTGGAAGAAAATCAAGCCTGTCCATGATTTACGCAATATGATTGGTTTTAAAACAATTGACAAACTACTTCAATCTTGGACATATTTGACAGAGAAATAATCTGCACATGTTCGTTAAAGACATTCAAAAACAACGAGCGGTAAGCTTATTGATTTTTGACACACGTTTATTTTGTTGTTGTGCAGTAATGAGCCATGACTGTTGTTTTTGATCACTTACTCATTTAGTATACCGTGTATTCGAACATTTAAATTATAATCTGATCTTTGATGCGTAATGGAGAATTATCATCGAAGGAAATCAGAGAATGAAAGTTATTATATCTGCAGTTTTGGCTTCTGAGAAAATTTACACGTTTGCCAAATCGTAAATTCGATTCAAGTGTCATATTTGCCATTTATGTTCCCCAGAATATGGAATTATCAATGTGACTGTTAACTTTGTGAAACAAAAATAATTGTAATCTCGCTACTCATTTACATTATTGGTTTGGTTTGCAACTTTACCACAGCTCAATTGTTTACAAATCTACACTTCTCTTCTCTGGATGCATGTGCATGTGCTCAATTATGAACTGATAGTCAACTTTGAGATTTTGCAAACTGGGTAATCATTAATTGAGAAAGAGATGCTGGCTTCTTTCCTAGATGATGAGCCTACTGTATCAATACGAGATGAATATGATCACTGCTCAAATGATCTCATGTATGTTGTTACTGTACCACACAAAAGAAATATTACTGCCATTCAAATTACTAACATTTAACAATAGAGTAATGTAGATGTACTCGAATCATTCATATCATAGAAAAGTATTATCTGTAATCCATTCTATTAACTAATGATAAAAATATCCGTAATGAAGTCCAATGTTATGCCGTTTGTCGCTAGAATGAAAAGTGTGTCAGGCACATTCACGGAAATTTGCAATATTTGCATGCTGATAATCTGCAGTTTAATGCCAGTTTACCAGCTGTTTTCAGCTCATACCAGTAATCGAAGTTTAAATTTGTATGTCGATCTTCACAATTGCTGCGAGGAGTGAGCAAATTACTATTTGCTAGGGCATTCAATGTTTTCTTCCAAGTTGCACGTGTTAGGCCTACAGTTTGACATCAATCGATTGTGCATGTTCAGAAGGCACATCTCCAGATAAAACAATCGTAACACGCAATAAAAGCATGTTGATATATTTTATAAACATAAAATCAGGTTTAAAAACCTTAAACCTTGGTTTGAACTACGAGAAAACACATCCGTTATATTATCTTATGTTATAAATGTTGGTTATGTTAAACCCTGTGTATCTTATACAGTAACAGTTGCGCCCCCTGTGCAACAGGCATCAAGCATGTGCTTGGCGATTGATTATGTTAGGTTGACAAAACACTACAGCAACTAGATTGTATTGTTATTGTTATCTTTTATGTCTTCTGTTTTACTACTGTTCTTTATCATTGAATGAACTTATAACAACATCCGAGTTGCATTCGAGACAGCGTATCAAACGGCGTAACAATATTCAGTAGTTTATAAACTTTATAAAGCAGGCACATATCCAGGTAAAACGAATTAAATACCCAATAGAAGTATGTTGATATATTAAATGAAAATAGGATTGAGCTCAAAAGCTCAAAACCTTGGTTTAAACTACTACGAAACACCCACAAAACGAGCAAAATGTAGCTCTGCTTGGAGCTTTGAAAATAGGACAAGGATAAAGCTACGGTTACCGTAGCTTTAGCTGTTTGGATAAAGCTACGGAAGTTTATCGAGCATGCGCACTTGATTGCAATTGACCCTTGATCAAATTAATTCTATTGTTATTAATTGATTATTTAATAAAAATTGATTCTGCTATTATTTATCCCAAATATTTGTTATCCAATCCAGACATTGGACAATATTCCTAATTTCTTATCAAACGTATCTGGTGAAAGGAAATATTCAAGTTGTTTGGGTTTGCCCGTTCTCTGTTCATTCGCCGGCAAGCAAGCAGAATGATTTACTGGAAATAAACCAAAGCAGTCAAATCGTTCTAAAATTTCCCATTTAATAATAAATGCTACTGTGCCACATCTTCAATTTAGTTTGGTTATATTGTCATGAAGGTGAAGTTTGATTTTGAGAGCAAAGGAAAAAAAATGAAATAAAAATTACCAAACCTGGGAATCGAACCTGTTGAATGCCGTGCTGTGAATAGAAAACATGAGTGACCTTAAACCGCCCGTCCACAAACGAAAGAGTTTTAAACGTTATTATAATTCAAATTTCATTACGTTCTTCTAAGTATCCTCATCAACACTTGAAAGAATGATAGAATAAAGTGGTCTCTATACAATCTCTTTCGCAGTTTTCGAGAAGAGAGTGTTTTGAAAATGGATACACACATTGATTCTAATTATTAGTATATATAAAAACAAATATAAAAACAGTTTTGATATGATTATATTATAACTTAGTATTATTATTATCTCGAGTTTGACTTGAAAATAGAATCCGTTTTTGTAATGAACTTTCAAAACAAAGGAATAAAGAGCTTCCTGCCGTACATTTATCCACTCCGTTGAAAATACGTTTGAATATTATTTTGCTCTTGAAGGAGTTGTAAGTTGTCTCATGATATACGTCACGAAATAATTTCATAATAAGTAATTAGACCAATCACTGCAAAGATCCAAGATACGTCACATCACTCTCTATTAGCATAATGTGACGTAGACGTTAACTAACTATGACGTAGTGTTATATATGAAGTATTCTAATTCTTACATGTTGAATGTCGGACATCAAATTATCTGATCTCTTGATCTGTCTATCATCTTGTCGATCATTACACCCCTCAACAGAAAAGAGTTTGATATGGTGTTAATACTTGATTAACAATGATTTTATACAAGTTATAATTACAAATATATATAAATAGAGAAAATTATAAATAGAGATTTGTTATCCTTCTCCCCGAAAGTGGGGTAAATGCACGTTGCAGACTTCGACTGAATGACCGTAGAAAAACTTAACTAGTTTCATTCAATCCCGACCCTCGTTTCAACGCAGCGATATAGTGAGGGCCTAATAAAGCTGAAGGTTGCAAGGTATGCCATCAGCCAAAAATAAGGTGTGCCTAATCAGAGCGCATCTTGGTTTATCGTGAAATTTTATCGGGTGTTGTTTGGTCTTGTGAAGAAAAATCTTTTAGCTTATTCAAGTTCGAATAAATGATGATGATGATGATTATGATTATGGTGAAGGAAACACAAAAAGATTTAACAAATGTGCTTTGATAATTTTCAAAGTAAAAATTGTGTCTGTTTATTAATTCTATCTTATTGTTAAATTTTAATTATATATTGATGGAGATATGTAAGCTTTTTAATAGAGCAATATTGGATATTGGAGAATTGATCTCTATTTTCAATTATAGAAATATATTCTACATCAATCGTATGACTCGAAGTACTTTGAAAGTAGAAAAAATGTAATAGCTACAATACACACATCAGATGTACTTAGGAACGATAGATTTCAAACGCAAACAACAAAAATTAATATTGCAGGTAGTTTTCTCTTCAGATGCTCGTTTTCATGCTTGATGTAAATCTACACATTTGCATGTGAAACAATGTGTCCTGAAGAGCTATCCTGATGGAATAACTTAGAATTCAGAACTATTTACAAAGCTAAAGGGGTGGCACCAGATGGGGCAAAAGGGCCTTCGGGGAAGACTAAATTTCTGTAAAGGAATTTTTTTAACCTATTTCGTAAAAAACGATATGAATTAGCTCCATTCCAGTATTAGAGACTGTTGTCCAATTGTTTTTATGTAACGTGGAAATTTGATATAGCCCTCCCCCCCATCGGGGACGTCAGTCTTCTCGTCAGGGAAATCCTGGTGCCACCCCTGCAAAGCTATCACATTATTGTGTAACTGTGTGTAATTAATTGTGTAAAAGTTAAACAAGTCATCTCTCTAATATAATCATAGAAGTAAAGTTAAATAAGAATTATTTATACTGATTACAAACTCGGAAACACTTGGATGAAACAGAGCATAGTGTTCCATCATGAACTTAGATTCAATCTAGCTCCTCCTCTGCTCTAACATACATATAACGACCAAATGATCCAATAAAAGATACCACAGCCATAATGTGACATATACATCAAGATTGTCATTCATTCCAAAATGTTGGTACGCATAAGTGGAATGATCTCCCGTCAACAATGAGGGATGTTTCAAGAACTACGACTGTACCAGTTTCAAGTGCCTCCTTGAGGAGCATTTACTTGAAGTTTATTATCAGCCCCGTAATTATATTGTTTTTAATGTCTTTTCTATTTATATCTTAGTTAGTCAGTCCTGTGAAAAAAGATGTATTAAAGTGCACATGACACCAAAAAATGTTTTTCTTAAATCGAGTAGCCCATGCAAAATAAATAGTAATGGCGACAATAATTGTTTGCTACTGTTCAAGTGCTCGACACCGTGTTCCATGATATTTTCTCCAAAATCGTGTTTTACAATATTAATCTTGATCCCTATATCCTTATGCGTAATCCTTAATCGTGTTTCGTTGTTTGAATGAACATTTAAGGCTATAGAGCTACGTCATTAAATTTATGACAACCTATAATAACGCGATTGCGCATAATTTATAGATGTTTTAGCATGAATTGATGCACCCAATTAAACTGTATTAATCACATCCTTAGTATTCGCCTAGAAGGACAATTGTAGTAAATTGTATTTGTAATTTTAGTATTATGATTCAGTTATCGTCTTGCCTCCGATCTGTAAGGAGCTGCATATACAAAGTGAATTCGTGAAAGATATACTAACTTGCAAGGAATACACCGAAGGTAATTATTGTACTTGTTTTTCGATTATTAATATTAGAACCTAGTTATAGTTTATTATGTAATTTTGTATATTATTAATTATATTGATGTTTGTTTTTATTAGAAAAACCAGTTATTAAATACTGACGAAATACAAGTTGTCGTTTTTCTACTCAACTGCGTATTTCTCGAACATTCACAAGGTTAATCAATGTTATCAACAAAAATAGTTTAACATGAGGGTTACACATGACACGTGTCTAGCCAATGTTTTTACACCTTTTTGACAGATAAACCCCATTGAAGTCTAATAAAACCTTTCTAAACAAATCTACAATTCACGTTCAATTTCAGTCAAATATGGCCAACAAGGTGTTTTAAAGATTGGAGCATATATGTTTTGGGAAGTGGACAATTTCCTTTCCGTGAGAAGAAAGTTACAATTTTTTCAAGTCCAGACTTTGTTATTTTTCCATAATGAGCATCCTTGCAGCATTTGAACATTGGTTTCGACTTTCGAAGGAGCACTATTGTTGAAATATGGTACTTTCAAGAATAAATAACTCAATTTATAAGATTCCAAATCGAAACATTGTTGTCACCATTCCTATTTATTTTGCATGGGCTACCTCATTCCGGAAAACATTTTTTGGTGTCATGTACACTTAAATAGTGTTATTAGTTTATGCACATTTATCAGGTATTTCTGAATAAATGATGATGACGATTATGATGATTCACCTTGTCAATTTAAAGACCTTTTTTCGAGCAAAATTAGAATTATTGTCATAAACTCTCTTCTTTTCCAAGTATTCTACGGTTCCTGTGGCGAGGGCCGTCCCAAGAAATTTCTTTCAGGGGGGTGTCAATCAATAAATTTGCCGACTTCACCGGCAGAATATGATCCGGATATGTAACCGTGAATTGGAAGCATGTCGAGGTGCGATATCTGGAGTTGAATCCGCAACACAGAGTTTTGCCATGCGTGTTTAATTGTACATTGACCCGAAGTCATCATCGGAATACTTGCTGAGCATACTGAGTAAAAATTATTGGGCCATGTTTCTAAGAGATCCCGTCAGGCATAACATTTCTCTCGTCTGTTCTGATAAAACACCAAACTGTGAAGATAACTTTCTCTGTATACAGTATTCTTGATTTGCGTGGACATGAATAAATTGACAAGAATTAAATAATTCTCTTACTTCTACTCTGAGAAAATGAGCATCACAATAGTCTTTTGCAATTTCTTTCCTCTTTTGCCAACTGGAGGTACTTCAATAAAAATTTGCTGAATGACCAGGGGGATGTAACGCCCCCAATACCTCATAATAGGGACGGCCCTGAATGTGGTGATCTTGCCTATTTCACTCGTTGTTTTCACACGAGCCATTTCTGCAGGTGGATCTTTCAAAGAGGTTGCTTGAGTTGTGATAGTCTACCTTTGGTGAGTGAACTTCTTAACGCCTTCATTGATATGAAGTTAGCTGTTGCGTTGACGTCGTAATAGAAACTCCAGCGCATCTATGCAATGGTCTTCACAAGTTGACCAAATAATGTGGTTTATGCCTTTTAAGCAGGTCGCGTTTGGAAAGAAGGTCCTCAGTGATATAAATAATCGTTTAACTGGAGGCCTAAGTTCCTAACTGGACTTAACTTAACTGGACTTAACTTAACTGGACTTATGTTGAATACCTGCGGGTTGCAAATCCATTGAATATCTGTGAGTCACAAAGGGGTGCTACCATCGTTGGACAGCTTATAGGCTGCAAATATGTGTCTATATTCTCCTTTAGCTTTGGTTCTGTCAACGTGGCTGCTGCGAACTTGTTGAAAACACCCACAAGCTTTATTGAGATTGTAGAGCCAGTTCTCAAACTAGGCGTCATGTCCTCTGCAATCTCGTCCAACAGTTCATCTTTTCCCTCTTGTGTGCACCAGCTTCACCCTCATGTTTACTAGCTGAGTCAGCCATGAGTGTGTCTGTAGACCTTTTTCTTCACCATCATTCATCTCAGACGAAGGTTGTTCTTAAGAAATAAATATACAACTCAAAGAAAATCGCTTAAAATTCAAAATTTTTGTGACTGGTCAATGTGATCAACATATGCAACTGTTTTATGATACGCATGCTCGCACATCTTATTGTCAGAGTCGAATCAGTATGATTTCTCATAAAATCGATTTCAGAATAGATAATTTTAGATGAAGTCCTTCCGATGGATAATATAATATGATATCCTAATTGTATATACATTGTTCAAGCAATAATGACATGTAAATGTGATTTATAGACTTGCTACGTATAATATTCTACTCCCATATGGATGAAATTTGTGGTGCATGATGAAGCCTTTAAACAATCCAAATATACAATTATTTTCAGAAATTAAAATCTAGTATGCTAGATGAATTAGAAATAATATTATTTTGTTTGTTACAAGATAATTGTTATTATCAATATCAAATACTGTATTAAATGCAGTTATTATTTTGTTTGTTACAAGATAATTGTTATAATCAATATCAAATGCTGTATTAAATGCAGTTATTATTTTGTTTATTACCAGATAATTGTTATTATCAATATCAAATGCTGTATTAAATGCAGTTATTATTTTGTTTGTTACGAGATAATTGTTATTATCAATATCAAATGCTGTATTAATTGCAATTATTATTTTGTTTGTTACAAGATAATTGTTATAATCAATATCAAACGCTGTATTAAATGCAGTTATTATTTTGTTTGTTACCAGATAATTGTTATTATCAATATCAAATGCTGTATTAAATGCAGTTATTATTTTGTTTGTTACAAGATAATTGTTATTATCAATGTCAAATGCTGTATTAAATGCAGTTATTATTTTGTTTGTTACAAGATAATTGTTATTATCAATATCAAATGCTGTATTAAATGCAGTTATTATTTTGTTTGTTACAAGATAATTGTTATTATCAATATCAAATGCTGTATTAAATGCAGTTATTATTTTGTTTGTTACAAGATAATTGTTCTGATTAATATCAAATGCTGTATTAAATGCAGTTATTATTTTGTTTGTTACAAGATAATTGTTATTATCAATATCAAATGCTGTATTAAATGCAGTTATTATTTTGTTTGTTACAAGATAATTGTTATTATCAATATCAAATGCTGTATTAAATGCAGTTATTATTTTGTTTGTTACAAGATAATTGTTATTATCAATATCAAATGCTGTATTAAATGCAGTTATTATTTTGTTTGTTACAAGATAATTGTTATTATCAATATCAAATGCTGTATTAAATGCAGTTATTATTTTGTTTGTTACAAGATAATTGTTATTATCAATATCAAATGCTGTATTAAATGCAGTTATTATTTTGTTTGTTACAAGATAATTGTTATTATCAATGTCAAATGCTGTATTAAATGCAGTTATTATTTTGTTTGTTACAAGATAAATGTTATTATCAATATCAAATGCTGTATTAAATGAAGTTATTATTTTGTTTGTTACAAGATAATTGTTATTATCAATATCAAATGCTGTATTAAATGCAGTTATTATTTTGTTTGTTACAAGATAATTGTTCTGATTAATATCAAATGCTGTATTAAATGCAGTTATTATTTTGTTTGTTACAAGATAATTGTTATTATCAATATCAAATGCTGTATTAAATGCAGTTATTATTTTGTTTGTTACAAGATAATTGTTATTAACAATATCAAATGCTGTATTAAATGCAGTTATTATTTTGTTTGTTACAAGATAATTGTTATTATCAATGTCAAATGCTGTATTAAATGCAGTTATTATTTTGTTTGTTACAAGATAATTGTTATTATCAATATCAAATGCTGTATTAAATGCAGTTATTATTTTGTTTGTTACAAGATAATTGTTATTATCAATATCAATGCTGTATTAAATGCAGTTATTATTTTGTTTGTTACAAGATAATTGTTATGATTAATATCAAATGCTGTATTAAATGCAGTTATTATTTTGTTTGTTACAAGATAATTGTTATTATCAATATCAAATGCTGTATTAAATGCAGTTATTATTTTGTTTGTTACAAGATAATTGTTATTATCAATATCAAATGCTGTATTAAATGCAGTTATTATTTTGTCATTTTACAAGATAATTGTTATTATCAATATCAAATGCTGTATTAAATGCAGTTATTATTTTGTTTGTTACAAGATAATCGTTATTATCAATATCAAATGCTGTATTAAATGCAGTTATTATTTTGTTTGTTACAAGATAATTGTTATTATCAATATCAAATGCTGTATTAATTGCAATTATTATTTTGTTTGTTACAAGATAATTGTTATAATCAATATCAAATGCTGTATTAAATGCAGTTATTATTTTGTTTGTTACCAGATAATTGTTATTATCAATATCAAATGCTGTATTAAATGCAGTTATTATTTTGTTTGTTACAAGATAATTGTTATTATCAATGTCAAATGCTGTATTAAATGCAGTTATTATTTTGTTTGTTACAAGATAATTGTTATTATCAATATCAAATGCTGTATTAAATGCAGTTATTATTTTGTTTGTTACAAGATAATTGTTATTATCAATATCAAATGCTGTATTAAATGCAGTTATTATTTTGTTTGTTACAAGATAATTGTTATGATTAATATTAAATGCTGTATTAAATGCAGTTATTATTTTGTTTGTTACAAGATAATTGTTATTATCAATATCAAATGCTGTATTAAATGCAGTTTTTATTTTGTTTGTTACAAGATAATTGTTATTATCAATATCAAATGCTGTATTAAATGCAGTTATTATTTTGTCTGTTACAAGATAATTGTTATCATCAATATCAAATGCTGTATTAAATGCAGTTATTATTTTGTTTGTTACAAGATAATCGTTATTGTCAATATCAAATGCTGTATTAAATGCAGTTATTATTTCGTTTGTTACAAGATAATTGTTATTATCAATATCAAATGCTGTATTAAATGCAGTTATTATTTTGTTTGTTTCAAGATAATTGATATTATCAATATCAAATGCTGTATTAAATGCAGTTATTATTTTGTTTGTTACAAGATAATTGTTATTATCAATATCAAATGCTGTATTAAATGCAGTTATTATTTTGTTCACAGAGTCCCACGAACAATTCAAATGACGATTTACCAGAGTTACCCCCTTCGTAACGATTTTTGAAGTCGGAGCTATACCATAATGAATATGTCGAATCTTGATCCAACAAAAAGCAACTGGAAGTGGCTAAATACGACGTTGTTACACCATCACCTTCAAATTCATCAAATTCATCTCGTTGTGCAATAACATCACCACGAAAGCCTTTCACAAGCATCAGGGAATTTGCTGTTGGGCCAGACCAAGTGTAGCATCCAAATGGCATTTTAATTAAATAGTTATCGTTGCAACTTAATCCACCAGTCAAGTGATTTAACTTGATCTTGTACAATCCTGTTTGTAATTGAAAAGTAAATGTTCCTGGTCTCTCACCTTTGCTTTCAACGTTGATTGGAGATGGAGCTGCCTTCACGAAGTCTAAAACAAAAAATATTATTCTTCTTTTAGAAAGTAAAATATACTTTGATTCGATTTAAAATGCAAAAGAATGTAATCATGCATCAATCTATTGAAAATTAAAATCTGGAAAATACACTTAGATTGTCGAATTTGTATTTATAGGAATGCTTCTATTATAAAACTTTCATTTAGCAAGAAGTGTTGTAAGAAGTGTCTTTTCGACCCTTTACGGGGGGTGCTTAGCATATAGCCATGGTAACCAGGTGTACCCTAGCTACATATCAACAAATGCATAGTTACTCACTTTCAACTTTTTCATAATATATAGAGCCTTCCTTGTTAATTAAAATTCCTTCTCCTTTAATATGATCATTAACTTTCTTATCGAATAATTGACACGATACATTTCTGTGATTCACCCCGACAACATTCATTGATTTAGCTTTCGCTTCTGCACTAAATATCATGGAACATTTTCCAATCGAGATGTTTGAATGGTTTTTGAAAGAATTTGCAGTGAAAAACTTTTCTTCCTTCGACTCAAAATATTCACCATCCGTCTTCTGGTAGGGAAACTGACATGTTGGGTCACCGTTACACGATTCCAGATGAACCAGAACTGAAAAAGCAATCCATTTCAGCATCAACACTGTTTTCTGTCCTCCCATGTTGCTTTATAATTGATAAATCGAACTCCTAGAACTAGCGAGAATATTGAAATACACCATCTGCTTCCAAAACACGTCATAGAGACATTTGATTGTTCTAGTCGCGTTTCCATTCTTCAACATTCAAGTTTTCTGAGTTTATTGCTAGTATTGCGAGGCAACAACTTATAAATATTTGATCGCTACTTCGTCGCTATTTCACTAGTTTAATTTCTTCAACTGCAAAAATCTATCCTTTATGTTTGCATAATATTGTAAATTTAATAAATATAGTAGCAATAGCTAAAACACATAGGTAGTATAAATGATGCGATCTATTAATTTAATTATAATCAATATCTGAAATGTTTCATTGACGTGTCATCTGTTTGATGACATGTCTAGCCATAATTCTAATAGTCTAAAGACCATATAAAGAAATGATTAGTCTGATTTTTTGGTCACTGCCGTCGTGTGCAGACCAAAGTATTTAATTATATGCGTTATGGTAATTTGATCTGACTCATGTTTTACGGTTGATGTATTACACTATCTATGCAGTGTTTTTATAACTGTTTACCATGGTTTTCGTCTGCACTATTCAAAATGTCACTCAAATCTCTGTGCACCTGTCATGGAAAATCCTAGAAACCGTTCCTGCAGGTATTTTAATCGTATTTCATGATGTTTGCGAGAATCCTCCACATTAAGTTATTAAGGCACGTCATTCTGCTGCAAGAACAATGTGAAATGCAATCTGTTATTATAGGTTAGGCTCGCCGAGTACCTTAATAATCAAATCCAAGGAACATTTAAGTGGCTACATCAGAATCTGAATTCGTAGGTATTTTGGTCTCAAATTGATATTTCCATAGCAACAATCAAAACTTGAAAATGTTTATTAAAACTGAAATGTTCACCACCTGCTGCGTTCTTTAGCCCTTGATTTTGTTCAGTGTGTGAGAGAGACGTCTCATATTTTCTAGAGGCAAACCCTTAGTTGAATTTCTGTTCAAAAAAAGGAATGAGAAACATCCCCACATGAGAAATAATTAAACGTAATCAATGAAAAGTTTATTGTTATTCATTACAATGGTTGTTATTGTGTTTCGCTATCTTGTGATCACATTATATATTATAGAAAGGCATAACATGTATTTTATTGGCCTGATTATTGGATTTAGATATAGATACAAGTTATAATTACTAAATAGTGATTTGTGGTCCTTCTCCCTGAAAGTGGGGGTAGATCATATAGACATAATAGATTTAGACCGCTGATGGGGTCACGTGACGCGTGGCACTCATGGGCAGCCAAAATGGTAGACACATGCGCCCAAAAGTTACAGTTGTATGTTGTAAACTGACCGCAAAAGTCAAAATTCCAATACAATTTGGTATTTGAAGTGAACACAAAGTGTTTGGATTGATTTAAATCGCTGCATATATCTATTTCTCTTGCTTTTGAACATTTTTAATATGGTTTTAATGCTACGGAAACATTGATTATAATAAAAATTTGCATATTTTATATTAATTGGTATCCGCTACGCTTGTTTTGCGATGGTACTGCTGGTTGTGAGGCTTAATTTGTGGCTATCTTCATCAATCTTAGACTTTATAACTATTGTCACTATGGGGTGTAAAATATTTGGATATTTGGTGAATTAAATTTGAATATTCTTCGTAGCATTATTGGAATTTGATTGTTATTGTTTCAATATCAACTTTTCTACGCTCATTCTGCGTCCTGTGCTTTGCTGTAACCATGCTGTAACCAGCAGTAAACATGAACCTTGTCCGGTAAATACATCTTGGATGATTAATACATGTTAAATCTGAGCAAACTCTAAAATTTTGATGTCTTATTGTTACAAATGCAGCGATATTCCTACTTACAAAATTGGGATATTTCAGTGAAAATTTGATAAAATAATTAAGCGGATTTGATTCGAAATTGAGTGATGCACAATTAACAAACCTGTTAAATACAATCATATTTAGTTGATTTAAAAGTAGCTCGAAATAATCTGGCTCATCTATTCTTTTATTTTCTAACAACAATATCGGGTCAAATCACAGCTTTTCCCGCCACTTTGGGAGCATGTGTCAGCCATTATGGATCCCCATAGGTGCTACGTTTTAAGCCCGCTTTCGAACGTCATCAGCAGTCTATATCTATTATGTCTATGGTTAGCCTCTATGCGTCAACCTCGTCTATAGCTTCAATAAACATGGACGTCTTATAGATAGTAATATCCCTAATGGATAATTTGATTTGCATTTCACGACAATGCAAGCCTTTAACCAGTTATTGGTGTTCATACTTTTAAATGCGTTGATCCAAGTTGGACGAAAGGATGGGATCTTTAATACTATATTCACGTAGATGCACGTTTGCAGAGCTCGATTGAATGACCGTGGAATAACTGAACTAGCCTCATTCTATCCCGACCCTCATTTCAACGCAGCGATGAATATAGATGAATTAGAAATAATAATTTTAAAGGGGAAAAATTGACCGGCGACCGCTGCGAGCTCAAGTTGAATTTATGCTTAGCGTAATTCAACGGTCTCGCTTTGAAACTATTGTTATACGCAGGCCTAATTTGTTATAAATTCATGTCAACAATGAACATTGTGTTATAAACAATAAACATGCACGTGATCCTAAGTGCTTAGTGCCTGCCGGTCATTTTTGCTCCTTTAAAGGCATTCCATGCATATGCGATTGTATCTACTCCTTGGTAGCTATATAATTATATGATGATTTCATCGTACATTCTGTATATCCATATCTAGGTGTGTGATTTTGAATTGTTACCTTATTTAGTAATGATGTTTGCACTAGGCGTTAGTTCCTGTTTATTTGTTAACGAAGCATTTCTGGGTGTGGTAGATTTAGTTTGCAAGTGATCAGTATGTTTTAGAGTTTGATAAGAGAAGACGTGATTATGATTAAAGAGTTTGGTATTGACATTTATATTATTGAGTTTATTTAGAAGTTGCTGAAAGGATATTCTGTATTAAGGTTATATATTTTATTGGTTATTGTTACGTTATTGTTTGAAGCAATAAAGATTGAAATTTGAATATACGTTACTTGAGTTTTCTATTGCTATTGATATTTTGATTATTATAAAATCTTACAAGCTAACGGGCCGATGGCTAATTCAGTTAAAATTACCGATGTGATCAGTTCTTACTCTGGAGATGGACACGCTGCTGAATGGTGGGAGAGGTTTATTGCTGTTACCGATTTAAAAGCGTTTTTAGAAGCACAGAAAATTGCAAGTGTACCTTTGTTATTGCGAGGACCAGCTTTTTTAGGGTATAATGAACTTCCAGCAGCAAATAAGGCAACTTTGATTGGAATTAAGAATGCTTTGTTGGACGCCTTTTCACTGTCAAAGTTTGCTGCGTATGACCATTTGAAAGATCGTGTATATCGACAAGGAGAGAAAGTCGATGCGTATTATTCTGAAATTAAAAAGTTGTGTGCTTTGGCTGGAATTACGGCACCTGGTGTGCCATTTGTTTGCGGTTTACCTCATAATATTAATATTCAATTAAGATCGATGGTTATTGAAACTGATGTTTTACTTGTCGCAAAGGCTAGAGTTTTAATTGAAGCTGAGAGATCAAGATCAAACGATGTTATTGTGTCACCAGCGATGAATGAAACACGGACATGTTATAATTGTAATATGGTTGGACATTTGGCAAACGTATGTCCACGGAGATCAACAAATAGGGGTCAAACTAATTCTTATGTGAATCGTCGGCAAAATAACATACCTCCTCGACAGAATGGTGGTGTTGTTACGTGTTATCGGTGTAATGAACAGGGACATGTTGCTTCCGGTTGTCGTTGTTGGTTGTCGGGAAACGCTCAGGGGGTTGCGGTGGCGTCGCTTTTTGTGGAACCTACCGTTACCTAGCCTGCGCGCAGACCCAAATCTTTTTTTTATGATTAGTAGGGTCTGCGTAATATCGACAGAAAGCTTCACAAAGCTTCGTAAAGAAATATTTTTGTAATCCATTGCCATGGCGCAGTGAACAAGATCCAGAGATTAAATCGTTCTATATCTAATACAATGATTTGTTCTTTCGATATTACCCATGACAAATTGGCTTTTACGACGAACTCAAACACAATCCAAATAAATTTCAGTATCTTGAAATCAAGTCTTTGTTGGTCGATGCTGCAAGTAAAATAGCATGTCCCGTCCTCTGTGAAAGGCAAATTAATAATTACAACAAGAAATCGTTTTCGTCAATACACTATGTTCATTTTACTACAAACATAATTACAAAAAGTCTGTGTTGAATAAAAAAGTCTGAGGTCTCCCTCGTACAAAACTGAAAAACGAACACAAGCCAATGATTTTATCGAAGAAGAACGACGTTTTACTTGAAAAGGAATGCGTCAAGAACTTATATTTATCGACCAATCATGTTCTGGTTCTAGTTTTGGAGAACTCGCTAGCGATTGGCTGATGAACAATAGACAAACAATAGATTTCTCACGTTTCTGCCACTCCCCCTAATTCAGTCCAGCGCAAGCTTTCTGTCGATATTATGCAGACCTACTAATCATAAAAACAAGATTTGGGTCTGCGCGCAGGCTAACCGTGACCCCACAACAGTAAAATGTTTACCTGTGGTGAATTTGACTGTTAATGGTAAAAATGTAACTGCATTGATTGATACTGGTTGTTCGCAAACTGTCGTACTGCATAATTTCATTGTTCGAAATAGTATTAATAATTCATTTAAACAAATAAGTATGATGAATGGTTCAAGAGTTTCTGTGGTTGGCGAGTCTTTGGTTGATTTACGTATTTCTGCTAAATTGGTGCAGTTAAAGTGTTTAATAGTGGATAAGTTATTATCTGGTTTTGATATTATTTGTGGTATGGATTTTATTACAAAATGTGGAGGATTAACGATATCTGATAGCGGTAAGCCAGTATTGAACAATGTTACGGAAGTATCGTATTCTGGTTCTTTGCCAAAACCTATAAATTGTGTTGCTGATTGTGATTCTATTAAAGTAGATGATGATAATTTTTCTGCTATTTTTAATGGTGACTATTGGAGTGTGAAATGGAAATGGGCTGATAATAAGCCTCCTGATGTAATTAATAATACTATTGATGTTTATCCAATGGATATAGAGCGAAAGACTATATTTAATGAAAAGTTACAAGAATGGATTGATAAAGATTATTTAGTTCCGTATGATGTAGAGAAAATGGGTTAGCGATGTGCGTTAATACCAATGTTTGCTGTAGTAAATGAAAATAAGGGTAAACTTCGTCCCGTATTTGATTTCCGCGAATTGAATAATTATGTCAATGTATTTTCTGGTGCTAGTGATGTTTGTTGTGATAAAATACGTAATTGGCGACAGAAAAGTGAAAATTGTTCAATCATTGATTTAAAAGATGCTTATTTGCAATTACGTATTGATGAAGAATTATGGCGATATCAGACTATTGCACATAATGGAAAATTGTATGGTTTAACACGGCTTGGATTTGGTTTAAATGTTGCGCCTTTAATTAGGTCAAAGATTTTGAATTATGTATTATCGTTAAATGATCGTGGCATGTATTATCGTTAAATGCTCGTGGCATTGATTCTTATATTGATGATATTTGTGTGGACAACGCGATTGTTTCACCTAATTTTGTTTATGATCATTTAAAACGTGATGGGTTATATGCTAAACCAATTGAATCATTTTCTTCTGTTGCTCCTACTCGTGTGTTAGGATTGAATGTTCAACGTTCGGAAAGGAATGAGTTATTTTGGGAAAGATCCACTACGTTAGAATTTTTACATGATAAAGATTTTATTAATTTAACTAAAAGACAATTATATTCGTTATGCGGCAAAATTACTGGAATATACCCTGTGTGTAATTGGATGCGGGTCGCATGTAGTTATGTAAAAAGATTATCTATTGATGTTAATTGGGATGAAATTATACCAGCCAATATTCGTTCTTTATTACTTGATTTAATTACTAGAATTAAAAAGAACGATCCTGTACATGGGAAATGGAATGTAAATTCATCTGGTTGTACTGTTATTTGGTGTGATGCAAGTTCTCTAGCGATTGATGTTGTATTACAAATTGACGGTGTTATTGTGGAAGATGCGTCTTGGTTACGTAAAGATAATGCTCATTTTAATATGGCAGAGCTTGATGCTGTTATCAAAGGAATTAATTTATGTATATCCTGGAATAGAAAAGAGATGTTAATTAAGACAGACTCTGCTATAACGTATGGTTGGATTACAAATTGTTTATCAGGGAAAGAGAGACTAAAGACAAAAGCGGTAAATGAAAGGTTGATACGCCGTCGCTTAGAAATTATCAAAAATATTATGTTAGAATATTGCATTGATTTAAAGCTAGAGTTGGTACCATCGGCAGCAAATTTAGCAGATGTTTTAACTCGTGTGCCTCATCATTGGACTACTAATATTAAAACTGTGACGTCATGTGTGACAGTTCAAGATGACCAAGTTTATAAGTTACGCGAAGTGCATGAACTTTTTCATGGTGGTCGTCAACAAACTAAATGTTTAGCAGAGTTACTTAATGTATATGTATCAAACGCAATATTAAGTAAAGTAATGTCAACCTGTGATGCTTGTAACTCAATAGATCCTGGTTCTGTACAATGGGATAAAGGAGAATTGTCAGTTCCTGAAAATTGGAAACGCGTTGCAATTGATGTTGCTAAATATGATAATAAGAAGTATTTGACTATGATTGATTGTGGTCCATCTCGCTTTTGTATATGGCGAAAAATTCAAAACGAAGGTGATGTACAAATTTTAGCACAATTGACTTCGATCTTTTCAGAAAGAGGTGCACCTAATGAAATTCTTTTGGACAATTTTAGTACCTTTAAATCTCGTGCATTTAATGAATTTTCTAAGAAATGGAATATAATTGTAAGACCGAGAGCAGCATATCGTCCAAATGGTAATGGGATAATTGAACGAAATCATCGCACGATCAAATCAAGAGCTTCACGTACTAGAAAAGGTGTAATTGATTCCGTTTACTGATATAATCATGTGAGTTCATATGGAAAATTATCGCCAGCAAATGCTATATATAATTATAAGAGTAGATTACAACCTGTTAACCCTGAAATTATAGTTAATGATTTTCAAGTACGTTTTACTGTTGGTGATTTAGTATGGGCAAAACCAGATATTCATGTACGCTGTTCTACTAATTGGAAACCTGGAAAAGTTGTAGAACAATTGACTTCTCAGAAAGTAAATGTTGAAACTAATGGTGTAGTAAATCAAAGGCATGTATCGCATTTGCATCATCGTCAAGAGACGTCTATAAGTATTGACAATGATATAATAGATGATCAAGAATTAAACAATAATGTTTATTCTGATTATTCTGATGATTCTGCAACTCAACCTGAAGAAGAAAATAATATTCGTGTAAGACGTGTTCGACGTCGTCCATTATGGTTAGATGACTATTCTACTTAATTATATAGAGATTTGAGTATTGTAAAGATTTTGATAAATAATTGATAGTTGATATTTACTTTTGTACTTTGTAGATTATAAATCTTGGGGAAGTGTGTGATTTTGAATTGTTACCTTATTTAGTAATAGTGTTTGCACTAGGCGTTAGTTCCTGTTTATTTGTTAACGAAGCATGTCTGGGTGTGGTAGATTTAGTTTGCAAGTGATCAGTATGTTTTAGAGTTTGATAAGAGAAGACGTGATTATGATTAAAGAGTTTGGTATTGACATTTATATTATTGAGTTTATTTAGTAGTTGCTGAAAGGATATTCTGTATTAAGGTTATATATTTTATTGGTTATTGTTACGTTATTGTTAGAAGGAATAAAGATTGAAATTTGAATATAGGTTACTTGAGTTTTCTATTGCTATTGATATTTTGATTATTATAAAATCTTAAACTAGGTTGCGGCGGCAGTGTACAAATGTATAGCTTGATGGTTAATATATAGTGCACTATAAATGTAAACGGTTATACTGTTGACGATGTACCGTTTTCGTAGCAATTACTGTTAATTAAGTTTCTGTTTTCGTTTTGATACGTTCTGCAACATTTTCTGCATCAAATCATTCGACACGACTTGTAGGCCGATCATTCGATGTGATTGTGACGTTCGATGGTACCCGTTGCTTAGGGATACGCCAATCGCATAAGGGCGGCACTCGCGGGTAGTTAATTCGACTAATAAGAACAACAATCACTAGAAGCAGAAGATACTCATCAAACCTTGAGTAGAAATAGGTTGCTGAGAGGGGAAAACAAATAAAAATGGAGACTACAGACAAAGACAACAGTAATCAGATATTCTTCGGAAGCGTTTATGAATAAGGCAGCTGAGATTGCGCAGAAATACACATCCAAACAAACTTCCTGAAAGCGAAAAGGAAAAATTAAAACTTAGCAATGACCATGCATGCAGCGACGTAGTAGACAACTTACGAACACAATTTCCAGAAATACATTGGAATACATAGCTGCCTTTCGAAGGTATGGCAAACGTGGTCACTACAACCAGGTGGTTGGGCATTGTACAGAAGTAAATGTTCAAATGCAGGCCTTGTGATGTGCATGCTGTGCCTATTGATTTGCAGTAGGCCGGCAGAGTACTGATTCAGTTTAGTTATTCATGACATAAACGTATCAAAATGAGTCCTTCAGATCGAAATTTGAGAATCATATGGATTTCTATGCAATTAATTCGCTATATCAAAGTACTTCCAACTCTTCAATATATCATTATTCCAAATATATACAACAATATATGTACGCTATCGACAGAATTACACAACTAAATCCCTCCCTTCGTGCATCATAAATATCTGTGTTCATCATAGCTGTAGCAAGAACAACAAAAACATTTTTTCTCGAATCATGGTACTTCTCTCCATAATATAAGTCATTTGTCCTGTCTGTGTCAAAACCTGGGTCAACGTTAAACGCAACATCAACTCACAAAAATCAACGCTACGTTACTGTAGGCCTACTTCTGAGATAGACTGGGCAATCCAAAATCCCATTCATTTCATACGCAGTAATCTCTATACATCTATACTGCAGTCTGAACTTTTTATCGCCTATATAGAACAATATTATGTGACTTTCAAACGAGCCTGATATTTATACAGATACATTGACCAATTTAGTTACTAGTATATTGCAACAATTATTTTCAACTTGAATCCACCAATAGAAGACCACCCAACCATCATAAATTAATCCAGAGTTGTAGCTGATTGTAGTTGTTAGTTGAACTGCAAGAAACATTTTTTAAAAATTTTTCAAAAAATTTAAAGATTTGTGGCTTTCACTTATTTATATGTTCATGGTTTTGGTGTTGGTAGTGTTACTAATATCATATATAGATATACTATTCAACAGTATGCTACATTATGCTACATTCACAATTCTGGGAGCCAAACAGAGTAGTTGGTGGAATCGTATCATTTCGATTGCCAATAATGGTCTGCAGATATGGAATGTCAAGTGCTGTTCAGATCTGCGTCGGCTATACAAGAAGGTCATTCCTAATTTCTGCTGTAGCAATCATTCACAATGTGTGTATGGCGCAATTATAGTGGTGTGTTTGTAACTACCGTTTATCACATCGTTCTCTACCAGTAAATAATCAACTGTAATATGTAATCTCCCTCCTTCCTTGTAACCCTTGTAGGGTCAGCAGCACTCTATATAATATACGATCAAACATAATTTAACTATGTAGTTTTATCTGAATCTGAACCCTACACAATGGTCTGAAATTTATTATTTTATTTGCTACAAGATAATTGTTACTATCAATATCAAATGCTGTATTAAATGCAGTTATTTTTTTGTTTGTTACAAGATAATTGTTATTATCAATATCAAATGCTGTATTAAATGCAGTTATTATTTTATTTGCTACAAGATAATTGTTACTATCAATATCAAATGCTGTATTAAATGCAGTTATTATTTTGTTTGCCAAGATAATTGTTATTATCAATATCAAATGCTGTATTAAATGCAGTTATTATTTTGTTTGTTACAAGATAATTGTTATTATCAATATCAAATGCTGTATTAAATGCAGTTATTATTTTGTTCACAGAGTCCCACGAACAATTCAAATGACGATTTACCAGAGTTATCCCCTTCGTAATGATTTTTGAAGTCGGATCTATACCATAATGAATATGTCGAATCTTGATCCAACAAAAAGCAACTGGAAGTGGCTAAATACGACGTTGTTACACCATCACCTTCAAATTCATCAAATTCATCTCGTTGTGCAATAACATCACCACGAAAGCCTTTCACAAGCATCAGGTTATTTGCGTTTGGGCCAGACCCAGAGTAGCATCCAAATGGCATTTTAATTAAATAGTTATCGTTGCAAATTAATCCACCAGTCAAGTGATTTAACTTGATCTTGTACAATCCTGTTTGTAATTGAAAAGTAAATGTTCCTGGTCTCTCACCTTTGCTTTCAACGTTGATTGGAGATGGAGCTGCCTTCACGAAGTCTAAAACAAAAAATATTATTCTTCTTTTAGAAAGTAAAATATACTTTGATTCGATTTAAAATGCAAAAGAATGTAATCATGCATCAATCTATTGAAAATTAAAATCTGGAAAATACACTTAGATTGTCGAATTTGTATTTATAGGAATGCTTCTATTATAAAACTTTCATTTAGCAAGAAGTGTTGTAAGAAGTGTCTTTTCGATCCTATACGGGGGGTGCTTAGCATATAGCCATGGTAACCAGGTGTACCCTAGCTACATATCAACAAATGCATAGTTACTCACTTTCAACTTTTTCATAATATATAGAGCCTTCCTTGTTAATTAAAATTCCTTCTCCTTTAATATGATCATTAACTTTCTTATCGAATAATTGACACGATACATTTCTGTGATTCACCCCGACAACATTCATTGATTTAGCTTTCGCTTCTGCACTAAATATCATGGAACATTTTCCAATCGAGATGTTTGAATGGTTTTTGAAAGAATTTGCAGTGAAAAACTTTTCTTCCTTCGACTCAAAATATTCACCATCCGTCTTCTGGTAGGGAAACTGACATGTTGGGTCACCGTTACACGATTCCAGATGAACCAGAACTGAAAAAGCAATCCATTTCAGCATCAACACTGTTTTCTGTTCTCCCATGTTGCTTGATAATTGATAAATCGAACTTCTAGAACTAGCGAGAATATTGAAATACACCATCTGCTTCCAAAGCACGTCAGAGAGACATTTGATTGTTCTAGTCGCGTTTCCATTCTTCAACATTCAAGTTTTCTGAGTTTATTTCTAGTATTGCGAGGCAACAACTTATAAATATTTGATCGCTACTTCGTCGCTATTTCACTAGTTTAATTTCTTCAACTGCAAAAATCTATCCTTCATTTTTGCATAATATTGTAAATTTAATAAATATAGTAGCAATAGCTGAAACACATAGGTAGTATAAATGATGCGATCTATTAATTTAATTATAATCAATATCTGAAATATTTCATTGACGTGTCATCTGTTTGATGACATGTCTAGCCATAATTCTAATAGTCTAAAGACCATATAAAGAAATGATTAGTCTGATTTTTTGGTCACTGCCGTCGTGTGCAGACCAAAGTATTTAATTATATGCGTTATGGTAATTTGATCTGACTCATGTTTTACGGTTGATGTATTACACTATCTATGCAGTGTTTTTATAACTGTTTACCATGGTTTTCGTCTGCACTATTCAAAATGTCACTCAAATCTCTGTGCACCTGCCATGGAAAATCCTAGAAACCGTTCCTGCAGGTATTTCAATCGTATTTCATGATGTTTGCGAGAATCCTCCACATTAAGTTATTAAGGCACGTCATTCTGCTGCAAGAACAATGTGAAATGCAATCTGTTATTATAGGTTAGGCTCGCCGAGTACCTTAATAATCAAATCCAAGGAACATTTAAGTGGCTACATCAGAATCTGAATTCGTAGGTATTTCGGTCTCAAATTGATATTTCCATAGCAACAATCAAAACTTGAAAATGTTTATTAAAACTGAAATGTTCACCACATGCTGCGTTCTTTAGCCCTTGATTTTGTTCAGTGTGTGAGAGAGACGTCTCATATTTTCTAGAGGCAAACCCTTGCTTGAATTTCTGTTCAAACAAAGGAATGAGAAACAACCCCACATGAGAAATAATTAAACATAATCAATGAAAAGTTTATTGTTATTCATTACAATGGTTGCTATTGTGTTTCGCTATCTTGTGATCACATTATATATTATAGAAAGGCATAACATGTATTTTATTGGCCTGATTATTGGATTTAGATATAGATACAAGTTATAATTACTAAATAGTGATTTGTGGTCCTTCTCCCTGAAAGTGGGGGTAGATCATATAGACATAATAGATTTAGACCGCTGATGGGGTCACGTGACGCGTGGCACTCATGGGCAGCCAAAATGGTAGACACATGCGCCCAAAAGTTACAGTTGTATGTTGTAAACTGACCGCAAAAGTCAAAATTCCAATACAATTTGGTATTTGAAGTGAACACAAAGTGTTTGGATTGATTTAAATCGCTGCATATATCTATTTCTCTTGCTTTTGAACATTTTTAATATGGTTTTAATGCTACGGAAACATTGATTATAATAAAAATTTGCATATTTTATATTAATTGGTATCCGCTACGCTTGTTTTGCGATGGTACTGCTGGTTGTGAGGCTTAATTTGTGGCTATCTTCATCAATCTTAGACTTTATAACTATTGTCACTATGGGGTGTAAAATATTTGGATATTTGGTGAATTAAATTTGAATATTCTTCGTAGCATTATTGGAATTTGATTGTTATTGTTTCAATATCAACTTTTCTACGCTCATTCTGCGTCCTGTGCTTTGCTGTAACCATGCTGTAACCAGCAGTAAACATGAACCTTGTCCGGTAAATACATCTTGGATGATTAATACATGTTAAATCTGAGCAAACTCTAAAATTTTGATGTCTTATTGTTACAAATGCAGCGATATTCCTACTTACAAAATTGGGATATTTCAGTGAAAATTTGATAAAATAATTAAGCGGATTTGATTCGAAATTGAGTGATGCACAATTAACAAACCTGTTAAATACAATCATATTTAGTTGATTTAAAAGTAGCTCGAAATAATCTGGCTCATCTATTCTTTTATTTTCTAACAACAATATCGGGTCAAATCACAGCTTTTCCCGCCACTTTGGGAGCATGTGTCAGCCATTATGGATCCCCATAGGTGCTACGTTTTAAGCCCGCTTTCGAACGTCATCAGCAGTCTATATCTATTATGTCTATGGTTAGCCTCTATGCGTCAACCTCGTCTATAGCTTCAATAAACATGGACGTCTTATAGATAGTAATATCCCTAATGGATAATTTGATTTGCATTTCACGACAATGCAAGCCTTTAACCAGTTATTGGTGTTCATACTTTTAAATGCGTTGATCCAAGTTGGACGAAAGGATGGGATCTTTAATACTATATTCACGTAGATGCACGTTTGCAGAGCTCGATTGAATGACCGTGGAATAACTGAACTAGCCTCATTCTATCCCGACCCTCATTTCAACGCAGCGATGAATATAGATGAATTAGAAATAATAATTTTAAAGGGGAAAAATTGACCGGCGACCGCTGCGAGCTCAAGTTGAATTTATGCTTAGCGTAATTCAACGGTCTCGCTTTGAAACTATTGTTATACGCAGGCCTAATTTGTTATAAATTCATGTCAACAATGAACATTGTGTTATAAACAATAAACATGCACGTGATCCTAAGTGCTTAGTGCCTGCCGGTCATTTTTGCTCCTTTAAAGGCATTCCATGCATATGCGATTGTATCTACTCCTTGGTAGCTATATAATTATATGATGATTTCATCGTACATTCTGTATATCCATATCTAGGTGTGTGATTTTGAATTGTTACCTTATTTAGTAATGATGTTTGCACTAGGCGTTAGTTCCTGTTTATTTGTCAACGAAGCATTTCTGGGTGTGGTAGATTTAGTTTGCAAGTGATCAGTATGTTTTAGAGTTTGATAAGAGAAGACGTGATTATGATTAAAGAGTTTGGTATTGACATTTATATTATTGAGTTTATTTAGAAGTTGCTGAAAGGATATTCTGTATTAAGGTTATATATTTTATTGGTTATTGTTACGTTATTGTTTGAAGCAATAAAGATTGAAATTTGAATATACGTTACTTGAGTTTTCTATTGCTATTGATATTTTGATTATTATAAAATCTTACAAGCTAACGGGCCGATGGCTAATTCAGTTAAAATTACCGATGTGATCAGTTCTTACTCTGGAGATGGACACGCTGCTGAATGGTGGGAGAGGTTTATTGCTGTTACCGATTTAAAAGCGTTTTTAGAAGCACAGAAAATTGCAAGTGTACCTTTGTTATTGCGAGGACCAGCTTTTTTAGGGTATAATGAACTTCCAGCAGCAAATAAGGCAACTTTGATTGGAATTAAGAATGCTTTGTTGGACGCCTTTTCACTATCAAAGTTTGCTGCGTATGACCATTTGAAAGATCGTGTATATCGACAAGGAGAGAAAGTCGATGCGTATTATTCTGAAATTAAAAAGTTGTGTGCTTTGGCTGGAATTACGGCACCTGGTGTGCCATTTGTTTGCGGTTTACCTCATAATATTAATATTCAATTAAGATCGATGGTTATTGAAACTGATGTTTTACTTGTCGCAAAGGCTAGAGTTTTAATTGAAGCTGAGAGATCAAGATCAAACGATGTTATTGTGTCACCAGCGATGAATGAAACACGGACATGTTATAATTGTAATATGGTTGGACATTTGGCAAACGTATGTCCACGGAGATCAACAAATAGGGGTCAAACTAATTCTTATGTGAATCGTCGGCAAAATAACATACCTCCTCGACAGAATGGTGGTGTTGTTACGTGTTATCGGTGTAATGAACAGGGACATGTTGCTTCCGGTTGTCGTCGTTGGTTGTCGGGAAACGCTCAGGGGGTTGCGGTGGCGTCGCTTTTTGTGGAACCTACCGTTACCTAGCCTGCGCGCAGACCCAAATCTTTTTTTTATGATTAGTAGGGTCTGCGTAATATCGACAGAAAGCTTCACAAAGCTTCGTAAAGAAATATTTTTGTAATCCATTGCCATGGCGCAGTGAACAAGATCCAGAGATTAAATCGTTCTATATCTAATACAATGATTTGTTCTTTCGATATTACCCATGACAAATTGGCTTTTACGACGAACTCAAACACAATCCAAATAAATTTCAGTATCTTGAAATCAAGTCTTTGTTGGTCGATGCTGCAAGTAAAATAGCATGTCCCGTCCTCTGTGAAAGGCAAATTAATAATTACAACAAGAAATCGTTTTCGTCAATACACTATGTTCATTTTACTACAAACATAATTACAAAAAGTCTGTGTTGAATAAAAAAGTCTGAGGTCTCCCTCGTACAAAACTGAAAAACGAACACAAGCCAATGATTTTATCGAAGAAGAACGACGTTTTACTTGAAAAGGAATGCGTCAAGAACTTATATTTATCGACCAATCATGTTCTGGTTCTAGTTTTGGAGAACTCGCTAGCGATTGGCTGATGAACAATAGACAAACAATAGATTTCTCACGTTTCTGCCACTCCCCCTAATTCAGTCCAGCGCAAGCTTTCTGTCGATATTATGCAGACCTACTAATCATAAAAACAAGATTTGGGTCTGCGCGCAGGCTAACCGTGACCCCACAACAGTAAAATGTTTACCTGTGGTGAATTTGACTGTTAATGGTAAAAATGTAACTGCATTGATTGATACTGGTTGTTCGCAAACTGTCGTACTGCATAATTTCATTGTTCGAAATAGTATTAATAATTCATTTAAACAAATAAGTATGATGAATGGTTCAAGAGTTTCTGTGGTTGGCGAGTCTTTGGTTGATTTACGTATTTCTGCTAAATTGGTGCAGTTAAAGTGTTTAATAGTGGATAAGTTATTATCTGGTTTTGATATTATTTGTGGTATGGATTTTATTACAAAATGTGGAGGATTAACGATATCTGATAGCGGTAAGCCAGTATTGAACAATGTTACGGAAGTATCGTATTCTGGTTCTTTGCCAAAACCTATAAATTGTGTTGCTGATTGTGATTCTATTAAAGTAGATGATGATAATTTTTCTGCTATTTTTAATGGTGACTATTGGAGTGTGAAATGGAAATGGGCTGATAATAAGCCTCCTGATGTAATTAATAATACTATTGATGTTTATCCAATGGATATAGAGCGAAAGACTATATTTAATGAAAAGTTACAAGAATGGATTGATAAAGATTATTTAGTTCCGTATGATGTAGAGAAAATGGGTTAGCGATGTGCGTTAATACCAATGTTTGCTGTAGTAAATGAAAATAAGGGTAAACTTCGTCCCGTATTTGATTTCCGCGAATTGAATAATTATGTCAATGTATTTTCTGGTGCTAGTGATGTTTGTTGTGATAAAATACGTAATTGGCGACAGAAAAGTGAAAATTGTTCAATCATTGATTTAAAAGATGCTTATTTGCAATTACGTATTGATGAAGAATTATGGCGATATCAGACTATTGCACATAATGGAAAATTGTATGGTTTAACACGGCTTGGATTTGGTTTAAATGTTGCGCCTTTAATTAGGTCAAAGATTTTGAATTATGTATTATCGTTAAATGATCGTGGCATGTATTATCGTTAAATGCTCGTGGCATTGATTCTTATATTGATGATATTTGTGTGGACAACGCGATTGTTTCACCTAATTTTGTTTATGATCATTTAAAACGTGATGGGTTATATGCTAAACCAATTGAATCATTTTCTTCTGTTGCTCCTACTCGTGTGTTAGGATTGAATGTTCAACGTTCGGAAAGGAATGAGTTATTTTGGGAAAGATCCACTACGTTAGAATTTTTACATGATAAAGATTTTATTAATTTAACTAAAAGACAATTATATTCGTTATGCGGCAAAATTACTGGAATATACCCTGTGTGTAATTGGATGCGGGTCGCATGTAGTTATGTAAAAAGATTATCTATTGATGTTAATTGGGATGAAATTATACCAGCCAATATTCGTTCTTTATTACTTGATTTAATTACTAGAATTAAAAAGAACGATCCTGTACATGGGAAATGGAATGTAAATTCATCTGGTTGTACTGTTATTTGGTGTGATGCAAGTTCTCTAGCGATTGATGTTGTATTACAAATTGACGGTGTTATTGTGGAAGATGCGTCTTGGTTACGTAAAGATAATGCTCATTTTAATATGGCAGAGCTTGATGCTGTTATCAAAGGAATTAATTTATGTATATCCTGGAATAGAAAAGAGATGTTAATTAAGACAGACTCTGCTATAACGTATGGTTGGATTACAAATTGTTTATCAGGGAAAGAGAGACTAAAGACAAAAGCGGTAAATGAAAGGTTGATACGCCGTCGCTTAGAAATTATCAAAAATATTATGTTAGAATATTGCATTGATTTAAAGCTAGAGTTGGTACCATCGGCAGCAAATTTAGCAGATGTTTTAACTCGTGTGCCTCATCATTGGACTACTAATATTAAAACTGTGACGTCATGTGTGACAGTTCAAGATGACCAAGTTTATAAGTTACGCGAAGTGCATGAACTTTTTCATGGTGGTCGTCAACAAACTAAATGTTTAGCAGAGTTACTTAATGTATATGTATCAAACGCAATATTAAGTAAAGTAATGTCAACCTGTGATGCTTGTAACTCAATAGATCCTGGTTCTGTACAATGGGATAAAGGAGAATTGTCAGTTCCTGAAAATTGGAAACGCGTTGCAATTGATGTTGCTAAATATGATAATAAGAAGTATTTGACTATGATTGATTGTGGTCCATCTCGCTTTTGTATATGGCGAAAAATTCAAAACGAAGGTGATGTACAAATTTTAGCACAATTGACTTCGATCTTTTCAGAAAGAGGTGCACCTAATGAAATTCTTTTGGACAATTTTAGTACCTTTAAATCTCGTGCATTTAATGAATTTTCTAAGAAATGGAATATAATTGTAAGACCGAGAGCAGCATATCGTCCAAATGGTAATGGGATAATTGAACGAAATCATCGCACGATCAAATCAAGAGCTTCACGTACTAGAAAAGGTGTAATTGATTCCGTTTACTGATATAATCATGTGAGTTCATATGGAAAATTATCGCCAGCAAATGCTATATATAATTATAAGAGTAGATTACAACCTGTTAACCCTGAAATTATAGTTAATGATTTTCAAGTACGTTTTACTGTTGGTGATTTAGTATGGGCAAAACCAGATATTCATGTACGCTGTTCTACTAATTGGAAACCTGGAAAAGTTGTAGAACAATTGACTTCTCAGAAAGTAAATGTTGAAACTAATGGTGTAGTAAATCAAAGGCATGTATCGCATTTGCATCATCGTCAAGAGACGTCTATAAGTATTGACAATGATATAATAGATGATCAAGAATTAAACAATAATGTTTATTCTGATTATTCTGATGATTCTGCAACTCAACCTGAAGAAGAAAATAATATTCGTGTAAGACGTGTTCGACGTCGTCCATTATGGTTAGATGACTATTCTACTTAATTATATAGAGATTTGAGTATTGTAAAGATTTTGATAAATAATTGATAGTTGATATTTACTTTTGTACTTTGTAGATTATAAATCTTGGGGAAGTGTGTGATTTTGAATTGTTACCTTATTTAGTAATAGTGTTTGCACTAGGCGTTAGTTCCTGTTTATTTGTTAACGAAGCATGTCTGGGTGTGGTAGATTTAGTTTGCAAGTGATCAGTATGTTTTAGAGTTTGATAAGAGAAGACGTGATTATGATTAAAGAGTTTGGTATTGACATTTATATTATTGAGTTTATTTAGTAGTTGCTGAAAGGATATTCTGTATTAAGGTTATATATTTTATTGGTTATTGTTACGTTATTGTTAGAAGGAATAAAGATTGAAATTTGAATATAGGTTACTTGAGTTTTCTATTGCTATTGATATTTTGATTATTATAAAATCTTAAACTAGGTTGCGGCGGCAGTGTACAAATGTATAGCTTGATGGTTAATATATAGTGCACTATAAATGTAAACGGTTATACTGTTGACGATGTACCGTTTTCGTAGCAATTACTGTTAATTAAGTTTCTGTTTTCGTTTTGATACGTTCTGCAACATTTTCTGCATCAAATCATTCGACACGACTTGTAGGCCGATCATTCGATGTGATTGTGACGTTCGATGGTACCCGTTGCTTAGGGATACGCCAATCGCATAAGGGCGGCACTCGCGGGTAGTTAATTCGACTAATAAGAACAACAATCACTAGAAGCAGAAGATACTCATCAAACCTTGAGTAGAAATAGGTTGCTGAGAGGGGAAAACAAATAAAAATGGAGACTACAGACAAAGACAACAGTAATCAGATATTCTTCGGAAGCGTTTATGAATAAGGCAGCTGAGATTGCGCAGAAATACACATCCAAACAAACTTCCTGAAAGCGAAAAGGAAAAATTAAAACTTAGCAATGACCATGCATGCAGCGACGTAGTAGACAACTTACGAAAACAATTTCCAGAAATACATTGGAATACATAGCTGCCTTTCGAAGGTATGGCAAACGTGGTCACTACAACCAGGTGGTTGGGCATTGTACAGAAGTAAATGTTCAAATGCAGGCCTTGTGATGTGCATGCTGTGCCTATTGATTTGCAGTAGGCCGGCAGAGTACTGATTCAGTTTAGTTATTCATGACATAAACGTATCAAAATGAGTCCTTCAGATCGAAATTTGAGAATCATATGGATTTCTATGCAATTAATTCGCTATATCAAAGTACTTCCAACTCTTCAATATATCATTATTCCAAATATATACAACAATATATGTACGCTATCGACAGAATTACACAACTAAATCCCTCCCTTCGTGCATCATAAATATCTGTGTTCATCATAGCTGTAGCAAGAACAACAAAAACATTTTTTCTCGAATCATGGTACTTCTCTCCATAATATAAGTCATTTGTCCTGTCTGTGTCAAAACCTGGGTCAACGTTAAACGCAACATCAACTCACAAAAATCAACGCTACGTTACTGTAGGCCTACTTCTGAGATAGACTGGGCAATCCAAAATCCCATTCATTTCATACGCAGTAATCTCTATACATCTATACTGCAGTCTGAACTTTTTATCGCCTATATAGAACAATATTATGTGACTTTCAAACGAGCCTGATATTTATACAGATACATTGACCAATTTAGTTACTAGTATATTGCAACAATTATTTTCAACTTGAATCCACCAATAGAAGACCACCCAACCATCATAAATTAATCCAGAGTTGTAGCTGATTGTAGTTGTTAGTTGAACTGCAAGAAACATTTTTTAAAAATTTTTCAAAAAATTTAAAGATTTGTGGCTTTCACTTATTTATATGTTCATGGTTTTGGTGTTGGTAGTGTTACTAATATCATATATAGATATACTATTCAACAGTATGCTACATTATGCTACATTCACAATTCTGGGAGCCAAACAGAGTAGTTGGTGGAATCGTATCATTTCGATTGCCAATAATGGTCTGCAGATATGGAATGTCAAGTGCTGTTCAGATCTGCGTCGGCTATACAAGAAGGTCATTCCTAATTTCTGCTGTAGCAATCATTCACAATGTGTGTATGGCGCAATTATAGTGGTGTGTTTGTAACTACCGTTTATCACATCGTTCTCTACCAGTAAATAATCAACTGTAATATGTAATCTCCCTCCTTCCTTGTAACCCTTGTAGGGTCAGCAGCACTCTATATAATATACGATCAAACATAATTTAACTATGTAGTTTTATCTGAATCTGAACCCTACACAATGGTCTGAAATTTATTATTTTATTTGCTACAAGATAATTGTTACTATCAATATCAAATGCTGTATTAAATGCAGTTATTTTTTTGTTTGTTACAAGATAATTGTTATTATCAATATCAAATGCTGTATTAAATGCAGTTATTATTTTATTTGCTACAAGATAATTGTTACTATCAATATCAAATGCTGTATTAAATGCAGTTATTATTTTGTTTGCCAAGATAATTGTTATTATCAATATCAAATGCTGTATTAAATGCAGTTATTATTTTGTTTGTTACAAGATAATTGTTATTATCAATATCAAATGCTGTATTAAATGCAGTTATTATTTTGTTCAGAGAGTCCCACGAACAATTCAAATGACGATTTACCAGAGTTATCCCCTTCGTAATGATTTTTGAAGTCGGATCTATACCATAATGAATATGTCGAATCTTGATCCAACAAAAAGCAACTGGAAGTGGCTAAATACGACGTTGTTACACCATCACCTTCAAATTCATCAAATTCATCTCGTTGTGCAATAACATCACCACGAAAGCCTTTCACAAGCATCAGGTTATTTGCGTTTGGGCCAGACCCAGAGTAGCATCCAAATGGCATTTTAATTAAATAGTTATCGTTGCAAATTAATCCACCAGTCAAGTGATTTAACTTGATCTTGTACAATCCTGTTTGTAATTGAAAAGTAAATGTTCCTGGTCTCTCACCTTTGCTTTCAACGTTGATTGGAGATGGAGCTGCCTTCACGAAGTCTAAAACAAAAAATATTATTCTTCTTTTAGAAAGTAAAATATACTTTGATTCGATTTAAAATGCAAAAGAATGTAATCATGCATCAATCTATTGAAAATTAAAATCTGGAAAATACACTTAGATTGTCGAATTTGTATTTATAGGAATGCTTCTATTATAAAACTTTCATTTAGCAAGAAGTGTTGTAAGAAGTGTCTTTTCGATCCTATACGGGGGGTGCTTAGCATATAGCCATGGTAACCAGGTGTACCCTAGCTACATATCAACAAATGCATAGTTACTCACTTTCAACTTTTTCATAATATATAGAGCCTTCCTTGTTAATTAAAATTCCTTCTCCTTTAATATGATCATTAACTTTCTTATCGAATAATTGACACGATACATTTCTGTGATTCACCCCGACAACATTCATTGATTTAGCTTTCGCTTCTGCACTAAATATCATGGAACATTTTCCAATCGAGATGTTTGAATGGTTTTTGAAAGAATTTGCAGTGAAAAACTTTTCTTCCTTCGACTCAAAATATTCACCATCCGTCTTCTGGTAGGGAAACTGACATGTTGGGTCACCGTTACACGATTCCAGATGAACCAGAACTGAAAAAGCAATCCATTTCAGCATCAACACTGTTTTCTGTTCTCCCATGTTGCTTGATAATTGATAAATCGAACTTCTAGAACTAGCGAGAATATTGAAATACACCATCTGCTTCCAAAGCACGTCAGAGAGACATTTGATTGTTCTAGTCGCGTTTCCATTCTTCAACATTCAAGTTTTCTGAGTTTATTTCTAGTATTGCGAGGCAACAACTTATAAATATTTGATCGCTACTTCGTCGCTATTTCACTAGTTTAATTTCTTCAACTGCAAAAATCTATCCTTCATGTTTGCATAATATTGTAAATTTAATAAATATAGTAGCAATAGCTGAAACACATAGGTAGTATAAATGATGCGATCTATTAATTTAATTATAATCAATATCTGAAATATTTCATTGACGTGTCATCTGTTTGATGACATGTCTAGCCATAATTCTAATAGTCTAAAGACCATATAAAGAAATGATTAGTCTGATTTTTTGGTCACTGCCGTCGTGTGCAGACCAAAGTATTTAATTATATGCGTTATGGTAATTTGATCTGACTCATGTTTTACGGTTGATGTATTACACTATCTATGCAGTGTTTTTATAACTGTTTACCATGGTTTTCGTCTGCACTATTCAAAATGTCACTCAAATCTCTGTGCACCTGCCATGGAAAATCCTAGAAACCGTTCCTGCAGGTATTTCAATCGTGTTTCATGATGTTTGCGAGAATCCTCCACATTAAGTTATTAAGGCACGTCATTCTGCTGCAAGAACAATGTGAAATGCAATCTGTTATTATAGGTTAGGCTCGCCGAGTACCTTAATAATCAAATCCAAGGAACATTTAAGTGGCTACATCAGAATCTGAATTCGTAGGTATTTCGGTCTCAAATTGATATTTCCATAGCAACAATCAAAACTTGAAAATGTTTATTAAAACTGAAATGTTCACCACATGCTGCGTTCTTTAGCCCTTGATTTTGTTCAGTGTGTGAGAGAGACGTCTCATATTTTCTAGAGGCAAACCCTTGCTTGAATTTCTGTTCAAACAAAGGAATGAGAAACAACCCCACATGAGAAATAATTAAACATAATCAATGAAAAGTTTATTGTTATTCATTACAATGGTTGCTATTGTGTTTCGCTATCTTGTGATCACATTATATATTATAGAAAGGCATAACATGTATTTTATTGGCCTGATTATTGGATTTAGATATAGATACAAGTTATAATTACTAAATAGTGATTTGTGGTCCTTCTCCCTGAAAGTGGGGGTAGATCATATAGACATAATAGATTTAGACCGCTGATGGGGTCACGTGACGCGTGGCACTCATGGGCAGCCAAAATGGTAGACACATGCGCCCAAAAGTTACAGTTGTATGTTGTAAACTGACCGCAAAAGTCAAAATTCCAATACAATTTGGTATTTGAAGTGAACACAAAGTGTTTGGATTGATTTAAATCGCTGCATATATCTATTTCTCTTGCTTTTGAACATTTTTAATATGGTTTTAATGCTACGGAAACATTGATTATAATAAAAATTTGCATATTTTATATTAATTGGTATCCGCTACGCTTGTTTTGCGATGGTACTGCTGGTTGTGAGGCTTAATTTGTGGCTATCTTCATCAATCTTAGACTTTATAACTATTGTCACTATGGGGTGTAAAATATTTGGATATTTGGTGAATTAAATTTGAATATTCTTCGTAGCATTATTGGAATTTGATTGTTATTGTTTCAATATCAACTTTTCTACGCTCATTCTGCGTCCTGTGCTTTGCTGTAACCATGCTGTAACCAGCAGTAAACATGAACCTTGTCCGGTAAATACATCTTGGATGATTAATACATGTTAAATCTGAGCAAACTCTAAAATTTTGATGTCTTATTGTTACAAATGCAGCGATATTCCTACTTACAAAATTGGGATATTTCAGTGAAAATTTGATAAAATAATTAAGCGGATTTGATTCGAAATTGAGTGATGCACAATTAACAAACCTGTTAAATACAATCATATTTAGTTGATTTAAAAGTAGCTCGAAATAATCTGGCTCATCTATTCTTTTATTTTCTAACAACAATATCGGGTCAAATCACAGCTTTTCCCGCCACTTTGGGAGCATGTGTCAGCCATTATGGATCCCCATAGGTGCTACGTTTTAAGCCCGCTTTCGAACGTCATCAGCAGTCTATATCTATTATGTCTATGGTTAGCCTCTATGCGTCAACCTCGTCTATAGCTTCAATAAACATGGACGTCTTATAGATAGTAATATCCCTAATGGATAATTTGATTTGCATTTCACGACAATGCAAGCCTTTAACCAGTTATTGGTGTTCATACTTTTAAATGCGTTGATCCAAGTTGGACGAAAGGATGGGATCTTTAATACTATATTCACGTAGATGCACGTTTGCAGAGCTCGATTGAATGACCGTGGAATAACTGAACTAGCCTCATTCTATCCCGACCCTCATTTCAACGCAGCGATGAATATAGATGAATTAGAAATAATAATTTTAAAGGGGAAAAATTGACCGGCGACCGCTGCGAGCTCAAGTTGAATTTATGCTTAGCGTAATTCAACGGTCTCGCTTTGAAACTATTGTTATACGCAGGCCTAATTTGTTATAAATTCATGTCAACAATGAACATTGTGTTATAAACAATAAACATGCACGTGATCCTAAGTGCTTAGTGCCTGCCGGTCATTTTTGCTCCTTTAAAGGCATTCCATGCATATGCGATTGTATCTACTCCTTGGTAGCTATATAATTATATGATGATTTCATCGTACATTCTGTATATCCATATCTAGGTGTGTGATTTTGAATTGTTACCTTATTTAGTAATGATGTTTGCACTAGGCGTTAGTTCCTGTTTATTTGTTAACGAAGCATTTCTGGGTGTGGTAGATTTAGTTTGCAAGTGATCAGTATGTTTTAGAGTTTGATAAGAGAAGACGTGATTATGATTAAAGAGTTTGGTATTGACATTTATATTATTGAGTTTATTTAGAAGTTGCTGAAAGGATATTCTGTATTAAGGTTATATATTTTATTGGTTATTGTTACGTTATTGTTTGAAGCAATAAAGATTGAAATTTGAATATACGTTACTTGAGTTTTCTATTGCTATTGATATTTTGATTATTATAAAATCTTACAAGCTAACGGGCCGATGGCTAATTCAGTTAAAATTACCGATGTGATCAGTTCTTACTCTGGAGATGGACACGCTGCTGAATGGTGGGAGAGGTTTATTGCTGTTACCGATTTAAAAGCGTTTTTAGAAGCACAGAAAATTGCAAGTGTACCTTTGTTATTGCGAGGACCAGCTTTTTTAGGGTATAATGAACTTCCAGCAGCAAATAAGGCAACTTTGATTGGAATTAAGAATGCTTTGTTGGACGCCTTTTCACTGTCAAAGTTTGCTGCGTATGACCATTTGAAAGATCGTGTATATCGACAAGGAGAGAAAGTCGATGCGTATTATTCTGAAATTAAAAAGTTGTGTGCTTTGGCTGGAATTACGGCACCTGGTGTGCCATTTGTTTGCGGTTTACCTCATAATATTAATATTCAATTAAGATCGATGGTTATTGAAACTGATGTTTTACTTGTCGCAAAGGCTAGAGTTTTAATTGAAGCTGAGAGATCAAGATCAAACGATGTTATTGTGTCACCAGCGATGAATGAAACACGGACATGTTATAATTGTAATATGGTTGGACATTTGGCAAACGTATGTCCACGGAGATCAACAAATAGGGGTCAAACTAATTCTTATGTGAATCGTCGGCAAAATAACATACCTCCTCGACAGAATGGTGGTGTTGTTACGTGTTATCGGTGTAATGAACAGGGACATGTTGCTTCCGGTTGTCGTCGTTGGTTGTCGGGAAACGCTCAGGGGGTTGCGGTGGCGTCGCTTTTTGTGGAACCTACCGTTACCTAGCCTGCGCGCAGACCCAAATCTTTTTTTTATGATTAGTAGGGTCTGCGTAATATCGACAGAAAGCTTCACAAAGCTTCGTAAAGAAATATTTTTGTAATCCATTGCCATGGCGCAGTGAACAAGATCCAGAGATTAAATCGTTCTATATCTAATACAATGATTTGTTCTTTCGATATTACCCATGACAAATTGGCTTTTACGACGAACTCAAACACAATCCAAATAAATTTCAGTATCTTGAAATCAAGTCTTTGTTGGTCGATGCTGCAAGTAAAATAGCATGTCCCGTCCTCTGTGAAAGGCAAATTAATAATTACAACAAGAAATCGTTTTCGTCAATACACTATGTTCATTTTACTACAAACATAATTACAAAAAGTCTGTGTTGAATAAAAAAGTCTGAGGTCTCCCTCGTACAAAACTGAAAAACGAACACAAGCCAATGATTTTATCGAAGAAGAACGACGTTTTACTTGAAAAGGAATGCGTCAAGAACTTATATTTATCGACCAATCATGTTCTGGTTCTAGTTTTGGAGAACTCGCTAGCGATTGGCTGATGAACAATAGACAAACAATAGATTTCTCACGTTTCTGCCACTCCCCCTAATTCAGTCCAGCGCAAGCTTTCTGTCGATATTATGCAGACCTACTAATCATAAAAACAAGATTTGGGTCTGCGCGCAGGCTAACCGTGACCCCACAACAGTAAAATGTTTACCTGTGGTGAATTTGACTGTTAATGGTAAAAATGTAACTGCATTGATTGATACTGGTTGTTCGCAAACTGTCGTACTGCATAATTTCATTGTTCGAAATAGTATTAATAATTCATTTAAACAAATAAGTATGATGAATGGTTCAAGAGTTTCTGTGGTTGGCGAGTCTTTGGTTGATTTACGTATTTCTGCTAAATTGGTGCAGTTAAAGTGTTTAATAGTGGATAAGTTATTATCTGGTTTTGATATTATTTGTGGTATGGATTTTATTACAAAATGTGGAGGATTAACGATATCTGATAGCGGTAAGCCAGTATTGAACAATGTTACGGAAGTATCGTATTCTGGTTCTTTGCCAAAACCTATAAATTGTGTTGCTGATTGTGATTCTATTAAAGTAGATGATGATAATTTTTCTGCTATTTTTAATGGTGACTATTGGAGTGTGAAATGGAAATGGGCTGATAATAAGCCTCCTGATGTAATTAATAATACTATTGATGTTTATCCAATGGATATAGAGCGAAAGACTATATTTAATGAAAAGTTACAAGAATGGATTGATAAAGATTATTTAGTTCCGTATGATGTAGAGAAAATGGGTTAGCGATGTGCGTTAATACCAATGTTTGCTGTAGTAAATGAAAATAAGGGTAAACTTCGTCCCGTATTTGATTTCCGCGAATTGAATAATTATGTCAATGTATTTTCTGGTGCTAGTGATGTTTGTTGTGATAAAATACGTAATTGGCGACAGAAAAGTGAAAATTGTTCAATCATTGATTTAAAAGATGCTTATTTGCAATTACGTATTGATGAAGAATTATGGCGATATCAGACTATTGCACATAATGGAAAATTGTATGGTTTAACACGGCTTGGATTTGGTTTAAATGTTGCGCCTTTAATTAGGTCAAAGATTTTGAATTATGTATTATCGTTAAATGATCGTGGCATGTATTATCGTTAAATGCTCGTGGCATTGATTCTTATATTGATGATATTTGTGTGGACAACGCGATTGTTTCACCTAATTTTGTTTATGATCATTTAAAACGTGATGGGTTATATGCTAAACCAATTGAATCATTTTCTTCTGTTGCTCCTACTCGTGTGTTAGGATTGAATGTTCAACGTTCGGAAAGGAATGAGTTATTTTGGGAAAGATCCACTACGTTAGAATTTTTACATGATAAAGATTTTATTAATTTAACTAAAAGACAATTATATTCGTTATGCGGCAAAATTACTGGAATATACCCTGTGTGTAATTGGATGCGGGTCGCATGTAGTTATGTAAAAAGATTATCTATTGATGTTAATTGGGATGAAATTATACCAGCCAATATTCGTTCTTTATTACTTGATTTAATTACTAGAATTAAAAAGAACGATCCTGTACATGGGAAATGGAATGTAAATTCATCTGGTTGTACTGTTATTTGGTGTGATGCAAGTTCTCTAGCGATTGATGTTGTATTACAAATTGACGGTGTTATTGTGGAAGATGCGTCTTGGTTACGTAAAGATAATGCTCATTTTAATATGGCAGAGCTTGATGCTGTTATCAAAGGAATTAATTTATGTATATCCTGGAATAGAAAAGAGATGTTAATTAAGACAGACTCTGCTATAACGTATGGTTGGATTACAAATTGTTTATCAGGGAAAGAGAGACTAAAGACAAAAGCGGTAAATGAAAGGTTGATACGCCGTCGCTTAGAAATTATCAAAAATATTATGTTAGAATATTGCATTGATTTAAAGCTAGAGTTGGTACCATCGGCAGCAAATTTAGCAGATGTTTTAACTCGTGTGCCTCATCATTGGACTACTAATATTAAAACTGTGACGTCATGTGTGACAGTTCAAGATGACCAAGTTTATAAGTTACGCGAAGTGCATGAACTTTTTCATGGTGGTCGTCAACAAACTAAATGTTTAGCAGAGTTACTTAATGTATATGTATCAAACGCAATATTAAGTAAAGTAATGTCAACCTGTGATGCTTGTAACTCAATAGATCCTGGTTCTGTACAATGGGATAAAGGAGAATTGTCAGTTCCTGAAAATTGGAAACGCGTTGCAATTGATGTTGCTAAATATGATAATAAGAAGTATTTGACTATGATTGATTGTGGTCCATCTCGCTTTTGTATATGGCGAAAAATTAAAAACGAAGGTGATGTACAAATTTTAGCACAATTGACTTCGATCTTTTCAGAAAGAGGTGCACCTAATGAAATTCTTTTGGACAATTTTAGTACCTTTAAATCTCGTGCATTTAATGAATTTTCTAAGAAATGGAATATAATTGTAAGACCGAGAGCAGCATATCGTCCAAATGGTAATGGGATAATTGAACGAAATCATCGCACGATCAAATCAAGAGCTTCACGTACTAGAAAAGGTGTAATTGATTCCGTTTACTGATATAATCATGTGAGTTCATATGGAAAATTATCGCCAGCAAATGCTATATATAATTATAAGAGTAGATTACAACCTGTTAACCCTGAAATTATAGTTAATGATTTTCAAGTACGTTTTACTGTTGGTGATTTAGTATGGGTAAAACCAGATATTCATGTACGCTGTTCTACTAATTGGAAACCTGGAAAAGTTGTAGAACAATTGACTTCTCAGAAAGTAAATGTTGAAACTAATGGTGTAGTAAATCAAAGGCATGTATCGCATTTGCATCATCGTCAAGAGACGTCTATAAGTATTGACAATGATATAATAGATGATCAAGAATTAAACAATAATGTTTATTCTGATTATTCTGATGATTCTGCAACTCAACCTGAAGAAGAAAATAATATTCGTGTAAGACGTGTTCGACGTCGTCCATTATGGTTAGATGACTATTCTACTTAATTATATAGAGATTTGAGTATTGTAAAGATTTTGATAAATAATTGATAGTTGATATTTACTTTTGTACTTTGTAGATTATAAATCTTGGGGAAGTGTGTGATTTTGAATTGTTACCTTATTTAGTAATAGTGTTTGCACTAGGCGTTAGTTCCTGTTTATTTGTTAACGAAGCATGTCTGGGTGTGGTAGATTTAGTTTGCAAGTGATCAGTATGTTTTAGAGTTTGATAAGAGAAGACGTGATTATGATTAAAGAGTTTGGTATTGACATTTATATTATTGAGTTTATTTAGTAGTTGCTGAAAGGATATTCTGTATTAAGGTTATATATTTTATTGGTTATTGTTACGTTATTGTTAGAAGGAATAAAGATTGAAATTTGAATATAGGTTACTTGAGTTTTCTATTGCTATTGATATTTTGATTATTATAAAATCTTAAACTAGGTTGCGGCGGCAGTGTACAAATGTATACTTGATGGTTAATATATAGTGCACTATAAATGTAAACGGTTATACTGTTGACGATGTACCGTTTTCGTAGCAATTACTGTTAATTAAGTTTCTGTTTTCGTTTTGATACGTTCTGCAACATTTTCTGCATCAAATCATTCGACACGACTTGTAGGCCGATCATTCGATGTGATTGTGACGTTCGATGGTACCCGTTGCTTAGGGATACGCCAATCGCATAAGGGCGGCACTCGCGGGTAGTTAATTCGACTAATAAGAACAACAATCACTAGAAGCAGAAGATACTCATCAAACCTTGAGTAGAAATAGGTTGCTGAGAGGGGAAAACAAATAAAAATGGAGACTACAGACAAAGACAACAGTAATCAGATATTCTTCGGAAGCGTTTATGAATAAGGCAGCTGAGATTGCGCAGAAATACACATCCAAACAAACTTCCTGAAAGCGAAAAGGAAAAATTAAAACTTAGCAATGACCATGCATGCAGCGACGTAGTAGACAACTTACGAACACAATTTCCAGAAATACATTGGAATACATAGCTGCCTTTCGAAGGTATGGCAAACGTGGTCACTACAACCAGGTGGTTGGGCATTGTACAGAAGTAAATGTTCAAATGCAGGCCTTGTGATGTGCATGCTGTGCCTATTGATTTGCAGTAGGCCGGCAGAGTACTGATTCAGTTTAGTTATTCATGACATAAACGTATCAAAATGAGTCCTTCAGATCGAAATTTGAGAATCATATGGATTTCTATGCAATTAATTCGCTATATCAAAGTACTTCCAACTCTTCAATATATCATTATTCCAAATATATACAACAATATATGTACGCTATCGACAGAATTACACAACTAAATCCCTCCCTTCGTGCATCATAAATATCTGTGTTCATCATAGCTGTAGCAAGAACAACAAAAACATTTTTTCTCGAATCATGGTACTTCTCTCCATAATATAAGTCATTTGTCCTGTCTGTGTCAAAACCTGGGTCAACGTTAAACGCAACATCAACTCACAAAAATCAACGCTACGTTACTGTAGGCCTACTTCTGAGATAGACTGGGCAATCCAAAATCCCATTCATTTCATACGCAGTAATCTCTATACATCTATACTGCAGTCTGAACTTTTTATCGCCTATATAGAACAATATTATGTGACTTTCAAACGAGCCTGATATTTATACAGATACATTGACCAATTTAGTTACTAGTATATTGCAACAATTATTTTCAACTTGAATCCACCAATAGAAGACCACCCAACCATCATAAATTAATCCAGAGTTGTAGCTGATTGTAGTTGTTAGTTGAACTGCAAGAAACATTTTTTAAAAATTTTTCAAAAAATTTAAAGATTTGTGGCTTTCACTTATTTATATGTTCATGGTTTTGGTGTTGGTAGTGTTACTAATATCATATATAGATATACTATTCAACAGTATGCTACATTATGCTACATTCACAATTCTGGGAGCCAAACAGAGTAGTTGGTGGAATCGTATCATTTCGATTGCCAATAATGGTCTGCAGATATGGAATGTCAAGTGCTGTTCAGATCTGCGTCGGCTATACAAGAAGGTCATTCCTAATTTCTGCTGTAGCAATCATTCACAATGTGTGTATGGCGCAATTATAGTGGTGTGTTTGTAACTACCGTTTATCACATCGTTCTCTACCAGTAAATAATCAACTGTAATATGTAATCTCCCTCCTTCCTTGTAACCCTTGTAGGGTCAGCAGCACTCTATATAATATACGATCAAACATAATTTAACTATGTAGTTTTATCTGAATCTGAACCCTACACAATGGTCTGAAATTTATTATTTTATTTGCTACAAGATAATTGTTACTATCAATATCAAATGCTGTATTAAATGCAGTTATTTTTTTGTTTGTTACAAGATAATTGTTATTATCAATATCAAATGCTGTATTAAATGCAGTTATTATTTTATTTGCTACAAGATAATTGTTACTATCAATATCAAATGCTGTATTAAATGCAGTTATTATTTTGTTTGCCAAGATAATTGTTATTATCAATATCAAATGCTGTATTAAATGCAGTTATTATTTTGTTTGTTACAAGATAATTGTTATTATCAATATCAAATGCTGTATTAAATGCAGTTATTATTTTGTTCAGAGAGTCCCACGAACAATTCAAATGACGATTTACCAGAGTTATCCCCTTCGTAATGATTTTTGAAGTCGGATCTATACCATAATGAATATGTCGAATCTTGATCCAACAAAAAGCAACTGGAAGTGGCTAAATACGACGTTGTTACACCATCACCTTCAAATTCATCAAATTCATCTCGTTGTGCAATAACATCACCACGAAAGCCTTTCACAAGCATCAGGTTATTTGCGTTTGGGCCAGACCCAGAGTAGCATCCAAATGGCATTTTAATTAAATAGTTATCGTTGCAAATTAATCCACCAGTCAAGTGATTTAACTTGATCTTGTACAATCCTGTTTGTAATTGAAAAGTAAATGTTCCTGGTCTCTCACCTTTGCTTTCAACGTTGATTGGAGATGGAGCTGCCTTCACGAAGTCTAAAACAAAAAATATTATTCTTCTTTTAGAAAGTAAAATATACTTTGATTCGATTTAAAATGCAAAAGAATGTAATCATGCATCAATCTATTGAAAATTAAAATCTGGAAAATACACTTAGATTGTCGAATTTGTATTTATAGGAATGCTTCTATTATAAAACTTTCATTTAGCAAGAAGTGTTGTAAGAAGTGTCTTTTCGATCCTATACGGGGGGTGCTTAGCATATAGCCATGGTAACCAGGTGTACCCTAGCTACATATCAACAAATGCATAGTTACTCACTTTCAACTTTTTCATAATATATAGAGCCTTCCTTGTTAATTAAAATTCCTTCTCCTTTAATATGATCATTAACTTTCTTATCGAATAATTGACACGATACATTTCTGTGATTCACCCCGACAACATTCATTGATTTAGCTTTCGCTTCTGCACTAAATATCATGGAACATTTTCCAATCGAGATGTTTGAATGGTTTTTGAAAGAATTTGCAGTGAAAAACTTTTCTTCCTTCGACTCAAAATATTCACCATCCGTCTTCTGGTAGGGAAACTGACATGTTGGGTCACCGTTACACGATTCCAGATGAACCAGAACTGAAAAAGCAATCCATTTCAGCATCAACACTGTTTTCTGTTCTCCCATGTTGCTTGATAATTGATAAATCGAACTTCTAGAACTAGCGAGAATATTGAAATACACCATCTGCTTCCAAAGCACGTCAGAGAGACATTTGATTGTTCTAGTCGCGTTTCCATTCTTCAACATTCAAGTTTTCTGAGTTTATTTCTAGTATTGCGAGGCAACAACTTATAAATATTTGATCGCTACTTCGTCGCTATTTCACTAGTTTAATTTCTTCAACTGCAAAAATCTATCCTTCATGTTTGCATAATATTGTAAATTTAATAAATATAGTAGCAATAGCTGAAACACATAGGTAGTATAAATGATGCGATCTATTAATTTAATTATAATCAATATCTGAAATATTTCATTGACGTGTCATCTGTTTGATGACATGTCTAGCCATAATTCTAATAGTCTAAAGACCATATAAAGAAATGATTAGTCTGATTTTTTGGTCACTGCCGTCGTGTGCAGACCAAAGTATTTAATTATATGCGTTATGGTAATTTGATCTGACTCATGTTTTACGGTTGATGTATTACACTATCTATGCAGTGTTTTTATAACTGTTTACCATGGTTTTCGTCTGCACTATTCAAAATGTCACTCAAATCTCTGTGCACCTGCCATGGAAAATCCTAGAAACCGTTCCTGCAGGTATTTCAATCGTATTTCATGATGTTTGCGAGAATCCTCCACATTAAGTTATTAAGGCACGTCATTCTGCTGCAAGAACAATGTGAAATGCAATCTGTTATTATAGGTTAGGCTCGCCGAGTACCTTAATAATCAAATCCAAGGAACATTTAAGTGGCTACATCAGAATCTGAATTCGTAGGTATTTCGGTCTCAAATTGATATTTCCATAGCAACAATCAAAACTTGAAAATGTTTATTAAAACTGAAATGTTCACCACATGCTGCGTTCTTTAGCCCTTGATTTTGTTCAGTGTGTGAGAGAGACGTCTCATATTTTCTAGAGGCAAACCCTTGCTTGAATTTCTGTTCAAACAAAGGAATGAGAAACAACCCCACATGAGAAATAATTAAACATAATCAATGAAAAGTTTATTGTTATTCATTACAATGGTTGCTATTGTGTTTCGCTATCTTGTGATCACATTATATATTATAGAAAGGCATAACATGTATTTTATTGGCCTGATTATTGGATTTAGATATAGATACAAGTTATAATTACTAAATAGTGATTTGTGGTCCTTCTCCATGAAAGTGGGGGTAGATCATATAGACATAATAGATTTAGACCGCTGATGGGGTCACGTGACGCGTGGCACTCATGGGCAGCCAAAATGGTAGACACATGCGCCCAAAAGTTACAGTTGTATGTTGTAAACTGACCGCAAAAGTCAAAATTCCAATACAATTTGGTATTTGAAGTGAACACAAAGTGTTTGGATTGATTTAAATCGCTGCATATATCTATTTCTCTTGCTTTTGAACATTTTTAATATGGTTTTAATGCTACGGAAACATTGATTATAATAAAAATTTGCATATTTTATATTAATTGGTATCCGCTACGCTTGTTTTGCGATGGTACTGCTGGTTATGAGGCTTAATTTGTGGCTATCTTCATCAATCTTAGACTTTTATAACTATTGTCACTATGGGGTGTAAAATATTTGGATATTTGGTGAATTATATTTGAATATTCTTCGTAGCATTATTGGAATTTGATTGTTATTGTTTCAATATCAACTTTTCTACGCTCATTCTGCGTCCTGTGCTTTGCTGTAACCATGCTGTAACCAGCAGTAAACATGAACCTTGTCCGGTAAATACATCTTGGATGATTAATACATGTTAAATCTGAGCAAACTCTGAAATTTTGATGTCTTATTGTTACAAATGCAGCGATATTCCTACTTACAAAATTGGGATATTTCAGTGAAAATTTGATAAAATAATTAAGCGGATTTGATTCGAAATTGAGTGATGCACAACAAACCTGTTAAATACAATCATATTTAGTTGATTTAAAAGTAGCTCGAAATAATCTGGCTCATCTATTCTTTTATTTTCTAACAACAATATCGGGTCAAATCACAGCTTTTCCCGCCACTTTGGGAGCATGTGTCAGCCATTATGGATCCCCATAGGTGCTACGTTTTAAGCCCGCTTTCGAACGTCATCAGCAGTCTATATCTATTATGTCTATGGTTAGCCTCTATGCGTCAACCTCGTCTATAGCTTCAATAAACATGGACGTCTTATAGATAGTAATATCCCTAATGGATAATTTGATTTGCATTTCACGACAATGCAAGCCTTTAACCAGTTATTGGTGTTCATACTTTTAAATGCGTTGATCCAAGTTGGACGAAAGGATGGGATCTTTAATACTATATTCACGTAGATGCACGTTTGCAGAGCTCGATTGAATGACCGTGGAATAACTGAACTAGCCTCATTCTATCCCGACCCTCATTTCAACGCAGCGATGAATATAGATGAATTAGAAATAATAATTTTAAAGGGGAAAAATTGACCGGCGACCGCTGCGAGCTCAAGTTGAATTTATGCTTAGCGTAATTCAACGGTCTTGCTTTGAAACTATTGTTATACGCAGGCCTAATTTGTTATAAATTCATGTCAACAATGAACATTGTGTTATAAACAATAAACATGCACGTGATCCTAAGTGCTTAGTGCCTGCCGGTCATTTTTGCTCCTTTAAAGGCATTCCATGCATATGCGATTGTATCTACTCCTTGGTAGCTATATAATTATATGATGATTTCATCGTACATTCTGTATATCCATATCTAGGTGTGTGATTTTGAATTGTTACCTTATTTAGTAATGATGTTTGCACTAGGCGTTAGTTCCTGTTTATTTGTTAACGAAGCATTTCTGGGTGTGGTAGATTAAGTTTGCAAGTGATCAGTATGTTTTAGAGTTTGATAAGACAAGACGTGATTATGATTAAAGAGTTTGGTATTGACATTTATATTATTGAGTTTATTTAGAAGTTGCTGAAAGGATATTCTGTATTAAGGTTATATATTTTATTGGTTATTGTTACGTTATTGTTTGAAGCAATAAAGATTGAAATTTGAATATACGTTACTTGAGTTTTCTATTGCTATTGATATTTTGATTATTATAAAATCCATATCTAGGTTGCGGCGGCAGTGTACAAATGTATAGCTTGATGGTTAATATATAGTGCACTATAAATGTAAACGGTTATACTGTTGACGATGTACCGTTTTCGTAGCAATTACTGTTAATTAAATTTCTGTTTTCGTTTCGATACGTTCTGCAACATTTTCTGCATCAAATCATTCGACACGACTTGTAGGCCGATCATTCGATGTGATTGTGACGTTCGATGGTACCCGTTGCTTAGGGATACACCAATCGCATAAGGGGGGCACTCGCGGGAAGTTAATTCGACTAATAAGAACAACAATCACTAGAAGCAGAAGATACGCATCAAACCTTGAGTAGAAATAGGTTGCTGAGAGGGGAAAACAAATAAAAATGGAGACAACAGACAAAGAAAACAGCAATCAGATATTCTTTGGAAGCGTTTATGAATAAGGCAGCTGAGATTGCGCAGAAATACACATCCAAACAAACTTCCTGAAAGCGAAAAGGAAAAATTAAAACTTAGCAATGACCATGCATGCAGCGACGTAGTAGACAACATACGAACACAATTTCCAGAAATACATTGGAATACATAGCTGCCTTTCGAAGGTATGGCAAACGTGGTCACTACAGCCAGGAGGTTGGGCATTGTACAGAGGTAAATGTTCAAATGCAGGCCTTGTGATGTGCATGCTGTGCCTATTGATTTGCAGTAGGCCGGCAGAGTACTGATTCAGTTTAGTTATTCATGACATAAACGTATTAAAAAGAGTCCTTCATTTCGAAATTTGAGAATCATATGGATTTCTATGCAATTAATTCACTATATCAAAGTACTTCCAACTCTTCAATATATCATTATTCCAAATAAATGCATCAATATATGTACGCTATCTATCGACAGAATTACACAACTAAATCCCTCCCTTCGTGCATCATAAATATCTGTGTTCATCATAGCTGTAGCAAGAACAACAAAAACATTTTTTCTCGAATCATGGTACTTCACTCCATAATATAAGTCATTTGTCCTGTCTGTGTCAAAACCTGGGTCAACGTTAAACGCAACATCAACTCACAAAAATCAACGCTACGTTACTGTAGGCCTACTTCTGAGATAGACTGGGCAATCCAAAATCCCATTCATTTCATACGCAGTAATCTCTATACATCTATACTGCAGTCTGAACTTTTTATCACCTATATAGAACAATATTATGTGACTTTCCAACGAGCCTGATATTTATACAGATACATTGACCAATTTAGTTACTAGTATATTGCAACAATTATTTTCAACTTGAATCCACCAATAGAAGACCACCCAACCATCATAAATTAATCCAGAGTTGTAGCTGATTGTAGTTGTTAGGTGAACGGAAAACAACATTTTTTCAAATGTTTTCAAAAAATTAAAAGATTTGTGGCTTTCAATTTTTTACATGTTCAAGGTTTTGGTGTTGGTAGTGTTACTAATATCATATATAGATATACTATTCAACAGTATGCTACATTATGCTACATTCACAATTCTGGGAGCCAAACAGAGTAGTTGGTGGAATCGTATCAATTCGATTGCCAATAATGGTCTGCAGATATGGAGTGTCAAGTGCCGTTCAGATCTGCGTCGGCTATATAAGAAGGTCATTCCTAATTTCTGCTGTAGCAATCATTCACAATGTGTGTATGGCGCAATTATAGTGGTGTGTTTGTAACTACCGTTTATCACATCGTTCTCTACAAGTAAATAATCAACTGTAATATGTAATCTCCCTCCTTCCTTGAAACCCTTGTAGGGTCAGCAGCACTCTACATAATATACGATCAAACATAATTTAACTATGTAGTTTTATCTGAATCTGAACCCTACACAATGGTCTGAAATTGCCACACTGCATATAGCTGACTGAGCATGTATACATCCATGATTGTATGATTCAGACTTTACGGGGAATTTTAGGAATGTCATTTGATGACTTTGGCATTATATTTTGCAGCCCATACCTTTGGTCCTCGGCCATTACAGACAGACACCCACCTTTAAACCATAAACCAGCGTCTTACATGATAAAACACATATCATGCAATCAATTAATACTGTAGCTTGATTAAGCAAACCAATCAACTGTGTGTAATAGGGTATAGCTAAATGTTGTTATCGTTGCCATGTAATATATTTGATGTGACTTTTACGACCAATTCTATTAGACGGCCTGAATATTTCATTGACATCACTCTTATCTTGAATGGCAACACTTTCTCCTTCAAACTCATCAGATAATACCGCCAATATGCACTGATGACCACATATCACTACAGTCAAGACGGTCAAATAGACGCACCCATAAATGTATGATTATTCAAATTTGATTCAAAGCTGTATTGTATAATTGGTCTTTGAAAACACTATGTAAACTTTTCATCTAGAGAAACTGACATGATTGGTTTTCTGCAATTAAGTTATCACTGAATGCAAACAGACCACATCAAATTTATTATGTTATTTGGTCATTTCAACCTTTGAATTTCAACCAAGTGCTGTATGCATTCATGCCACTAATTATTTACAATATTCTAGTTATGAGTTTGTGTGTGTGTGTGTGTAAATTGCATTTGTCATTGGGTTGCTAGTGGGGCAACAGCATACTGACTATAAGCAGGCTCCAACAGGATACGAGCAGCAAATCAAGTCTCTCTAGTTACTCTTGCCACAATGGTCTAGCTTGCTGACTGCTTAGAGTTCCTCTGTCAATCTCATAATATATTATTTCGTAACTTGCTGGTAATTTTTTGATATGTTCTTGTATCAAACTTGTTATATTTACGCTGTACCGTATTTTATTATTTTTTACCCGTGGAAGCTGTTGTGTCTCGCAAATGCGTTCAGTTACCAGACTAATTTTATTGTGCAATGCCGTACTCCTTGATAATCTAACATTAACCGTATATATGAAATTTTGTATTCAAGTGTTAACTGTCCTTTATGAATTGTCTTTTCACTCATTATTTAATTCGTGAAAAATGACACGCAAAAACAAAGGCGAACGAAACTCTGGCAAAAATCTTGCCGGGTTGTTATATCTGTAGGCCTATACTAATGCTACACATAGGCTACAAGTAGGCCTACTTAATACTCATGTTACTTATTCATTCAAGCTCCGGTATATTTAGCATTGAGCACTATAGGCCTACATATGCAAGTGTGGGCACTATATGTTTTATTGTCATACTATTCATTAGATCGCATAAATTAATACTATATGTTTTACTTAAATACATTATCATGTACTCTTTACTTTATTAGTTGAATCATCTTTATCAAGATATTGTTCTAATCAACAAGCGTTTAGTTTCTGGATAGGCCGCCATGCTGTCATTTGTACACACATGAGTGACTGGCGAACAACAAAAAATACTTTGCGAAATTGGTTTCTTGCACATTCAGATGCTGCGCAATGTGATGGACTGAGCTGTTCACATAACAAATAGGCAGGTCCACTAAAATTTAAGTATGTACTTTAAACATATCCATACGAAGATCAAAGGATAAGTTTAATATCCCCGATTTTTTTTCCCAAAAATATCGACAAACCATCGAGATATCTGACTTCAAATGACATTGCGTAACCATGGTTACGAAACGGCAAGTTTTGGTGGATGAAGGAATGTGACGTCATAATCCGGACAAAGTGAGAAATCTACTACTATCATGACTTGATATCCAAAACCGTTCATCCATCAATTCGTCATTTTTTATCCAAATTTTTTGTGAATAGTATAATCAGAACCGCTGATTTTTAAACGAGACTAAGGGTAAAGTTTTGTTTCTTTTTTCGGTTTGTCCTTTTTGTAGCGAAACAAAACAAATCTTTTCCATATCTTTCTCTCGCGGTTCCCGACCGCAAACGAACAAAAGTTCTCAGCCAGGCCGATCTACACTTTAGAGAAGTTTTGTTTTGAGTCTGCACGCAGGCTACACGTGCACACTGTTTTTGTCAAAGACCTTCAAAGTGTATCAAAGACCTTTTGTTTTTGTCAAAGACCTTCAGACCTTCGAGCATCAAAGTAGTGTTATTTTTATTTATCAAATTTTCGTTCTTTTATTTCGTCTGTCATGCATCATCAACTGTTGCTTGTGTTATTATCACCAGACATAAGACGGTGAAATCGCATTCAGTGTGCATTTATTTGAATTAACAAACACTTTAAATGGTCCTATTAACGCTTTACCAATTCTAGATTTGGATTTATTCTAGTAAATCAGAATTCAAATTCAATAAAGTTGCCGTTTAAATGAAATATTTTACGCATCGATCACGCATGCTACGACAGTTTACGTCGAGGCGTATAATTTTCTGAAAACCGAAAAGCGATTTATGATTCATTTTGCATTGATTAACAAGTACTTACTTGGACAAATGATTAATCATGCAGTTTGTGTGAAGGCAATGGACGATATTGATGTAGTAGCTATATTTAGCTATATATTTTATCCCATTGATCAGCGAAGACAGTGAATGTAGTTTTTGTAGAAACATGGTAGAATCATAGCTACAATAAATTTGATCCTATAATAGGCCATATGATTCGCGAGAAAATAACGTGGATAATTTGCTAATAAATGGTAGATCATACAACTCCTTCCACTTATTTTCCAACTTGTTTGAAACTTTATGTGTGTTATTTGAAATTCAAATAATTTGCTAAGCTAGTCTACCATCCTTGTTCCTTCACGCTTCGACACTCGAACCATGCTCGAACATAGACAAAAACAACATAAATTGATATAAATATTTCAGAGCGATTTCCATTGATGAATATTTAAGGTCACCGTAATAAGTTTTTTGAAGTCAGCCTTCAATATTTTGAACAGGAACAGCAGTGCTAATGGAAATGATTACATTTAAATTTGACGTTCAACGATACCAATAAATTACAAAAAATGCTAAAGTCTCCATTGTTTAGCGGAGTGTGAATTTGTTCTGTCCGGGAAATGACGTCATAATATAGCAAGCCAATCACAAATCGTTTTGACGTTCTACGAAATTTATGGATTTAAAACTCAAAAATGAAGAGTTTTTTGAAATTTTTTTGGAATTTTTATCAGTTTTATGGAATTCTGCGGGTATGATATATCCGTAACACGAATAAAATCAACTTTGAAATTTTTAGTGGACCTGCCTATTGAAATCTAAAATCTTGAAATCCTGAAAATCTTGAAAAACTGTAGGCCTAATATGGATGAAGTTTACAGTCTGACGTTTGGACAATTGAATGTACTGCTGTATATATGTTCACTTTTGAGCAACAATATTATGTATGACGAGCTGAAAACAATGTGTTTGGCTTTTGTTATAAGCCTACACAGTTTTCATTATTCATTGGAATCGTGCTCCTTCAAGTACTTCATATTTATTGTTTTTATATATATTATATTATATTATATTATAATATTATATTATGTATTATTTATTTATTGAATTCTAAGGTATTAACATGACACTCAAAATTAAAATTAACACTCAACTGTTGTATTTCGTGATAATTCACACCTACTAATTAATGTAAATAACATATAATCTATTGCGCAGCAACTAATTCGGTTCACTCATGTCACTATATTACTAGCACCATATTATCATTATTATAACAATATTATATCCTATCAACTGCGCCATGTTCTGTTCGTATTAGAACCAATACTGAAGAGACATATAAACACACATAGGGTTCAATTGGTAGGATTTGTTAATTAGATATATACTGGATAGGATGTAATATTGTTATAATAATGATAATACGGTGCTAGTCTTAATATAATGACATGAGTGAACTAAATTAGTTGCTGTGCAATAGATTGATTATATGTATTTACATTAATACGAACATAGCATTAACTAACTAAATTGCATAATCAAGTTGTCATTCATGCCCGGCATTCATATTTTCCGGAGAAATCAAAACCACCGTTGTTGGTTATAATAATCTGAAATCAAAACTGTACTCCGTGCACATGACTCTACCGCCGTCGTTCACTGACAAGTGAAACTCGCTGGTTCGTTAAGACATGGGGCCCTGCCATGTCTCTATGTTAGGCATAGCCTACACCTTTTACACATCATTTCACAGTTGATCGGCCAGTTCAACATATTGTCTACAATGTAGCTAGAATTATAATTATGCTTAGGCTAGTGAGTGTGTAGGGTTATAATAATGATAATACGGTGCTAGTCTTAATATAATGACATGAGTGAACTAAATTAGTGCTGCGCAATAGATTGATTATAGGGGAGACCGGGGAGACTTGGACCCAGGGAGACATGGGACAAGCACGTTCCTGATTACCCATGTAAATTATCTTCTAATATGTTGTATATCACTTCATTTCATGTTGTTTCCCTAAATTTCAATAAGCAACAATAACTAATTGTCAAGAAATTTAATGTACTAGCTTTTGATGACCGTCATACGTTTTGCGGTTCCTCTTTTGATTCAATTAATTTTAGAATAAGTGTTTAATTAGCATTTTGAATGGTGCCATTGCGATGGATTCACTTTGATGAATATTTTGATACAAAATTTTTGAATACATTCCTGTTGATGAGGAGTGCCACCTCATTTTTTGCTGGGAAGTCAAACGGGGAGACATGGAACATCGCGTTTAGCATCAACGACAAGTGGGAAACTAATCGCATTTGGTGGAGATATGACTTTGCTTTCATTTATATGCGCTATATTTGACTTTTTTACTTTGTGGAGATAAAGTTGCTAAATCAATTACAATTAGACTGATGACAGGTGCGTCAAAAATAATATTCTTTATTAATGCTAAAATTACTTCTTGCTGGCTCAATTTTGATCAAATGAACTTCCTAAGTCAAAGCAACAGCTGTAGTATCTGGTACTGGAAAGTTAATTTGTCAGTTATTTAATGAAATTTCGAGAAAATATGCCTGATCCATGTCACCCCACCGTGTCCCAAGTCTCCCCTCTAAAATGGTCGGTCTTCCGCACTAAATCTTTGAAAAATTACTACATTTATGTAATTGGTATTCTTACCCTTTTGAATCGAGCATGTTGGCTAATAAATGACATAAAATTTGTTACATTTGCACTACTACAATAATTTTAATAATTAAAAATGCGAAAATTGGTCCAAGTCTCCCCGGTCTCCCCTATGTATATACATTAATACGAACATAGCATTAACTAACTAAATTGCATAATCAAGTTGTCATTCATGCCCGGCATTCATATTTTCCGGAGAAATCAAAACCACCGTTGTCGGTTATAATAATCTGAAATCAAAACTGTACTCCGTGCACATGACTCTACCGCCGTCGTTCACTGACAAGTGAAACTCGCTGGTTCGTTAAGACATGGGGCCCTGCCATGTCTCTATGTTAGGCATAGCCTACACCTTTTACACATCATTTCACAGTTGATCGGCCAGTTCAACATATTGTCTACAATGTAGCTAGAATTATAATTATGCTTAGGCTAGTGAGTGTGTAGGGTTATAATAATGATAATACGGTGCTAGTCTTAATATAATGACATGAGTGAACTAAATTAGTGCTGCGCAATAGATTGATTATATGTATATACATTAATACGAACATAGCATTAACTAACTAAATGGCATAATCAAGTTGTCATTCATGCCCGGCATTCATATTTTCCGGAGAAATCAAAACCACCGTTGTCGGTTATAATAATCTGAAATCAAAACTGTACTCCGTGCACATGACTCTACCGCCGTCGTTCACTGACAAGTGAAACTCGCTGGTTCGTTAAGACATGGGGCCCTGCCATGTCTCTATGTTAGGCATACACCTTTTACACATCATTTCACAGTTGATCGGCCAGTTCAACATATTGTCTACAATGTAGCTAGAATTATAATTATGCTTAGGCTAGTGAGTGTGTAGGGTTATAATAATGATAATACGGTGCTAGTCTTAATATAATGACATGAGTGAACTAAATTAGTGCTGCGCAATAGATTGATTATATGTATTTACATTAATACGAACATAGCATTAACTAACTAAATTGCATAATCAAGTTGTCATTCATGCCCGGCATTCATATTTTCCGGAGAAATCAAAACCACCGTTGTCGGTTATAATAATCTGAAATCAAAACTGTACTCCGTGCACATGACTCTACCGCCGTCGTTCACTGACAAGTGAAACTCTCCAATGAGGTATGTCTGTTTAACGCTGGTTCGTTAAGACATGGGGCCCTGCCATGTCTCTATGTTAGGCATACACCTTTTACACATCATTTCACAGTTGATCGGCCAGTTCAACATATTGTCTACAATGTAGCTAGAATTATAATTATGCTTAGGCTAGTGAGTGTGTAGGGTCATCTAAATATAACTGTTATATTCCTGTCATGTTCATGTAATAATTACTTTTTTTACATCAGAATATCCGTATTTCTATTTTAGCCTGAAATTTCAGGATCAATATAACATATTACTATATAGCCTACTAACAATCAGAGCTGTAAGGACACGCTTGTGTAGCGGCAATTGCCATTTCCCGTTACGAGGATCAGCTGTTCAACAATATGACACTAGCTATATTGATTTCAATTCTGTACAACATAGGCCTACGCAGGTTTGCAGATTTAAAAAGCTATGATTGATTAGGAAAATTGCACATGTAGAATTGAAATAGAATCGATCGATCTCCACATTATGGGGCCTATTAGCTAGTCTACTCCAGTGGGCTACTGTCATGTTTAGTTAATTGTATTCATACCTGACATGTGGACGTAGCTGGCAGCCTGGACAAGCTGATCAAGGAGTCAAAATAGTGCATACAGACTGTTTACTCCATGCCATGCACAGCAGTCGACAAAGCCAGACTATAGTATTAAAGATCCCATCCTTTCGTCCAACTTGGATCAACGCATTTAAAAGTATGAACACCAATAACTGGTTAAAGGCTTGCATTGTCGTGAAATGCAAATCAAATTATCCATTAGGGATATTACTATCTATAAGACGTCCATGTTTATTGAAGCTATAGACGAGGTTGACGCATAGAGACTAACGCACTGTTTTGGAATCGAGGGTCGCGTTGAAGGGGGAATCTAGAATACGGCGCGTTAGGGGTGTCCTAGATTACAGTAGTGTACTGTGCAAACGCATACTTCGTTGGTCAAAATTAAATCAAAATAGTTCAAGGCAAAATAAAATGACTACAAGAAAGACAATCGCTAACAGGTTGTTACTTTGCTGAATTTGGTGGCTTTGAAAAAAGCCGGTTTGATGACGTTGAGCCATGATGTAGACGGAGCTTATGCTTTCTTGGCTGCTTTGGCTTCGGTCTTCTTTGGCAGAAGAACAGCCTGGATGTTGGGTAAAACACCACCTTGGGCAATGGTTACTCCAGACAACAGTTTGTTTAACTCTTCGTCGTTCCTCACAGCCAATTGCAAATGGCGAGGGATAATACGGCTCTTCTTGTTGTCACGGGCAGCATTACCTGCTAACTCGAGAATTTCAGCAGACAAATATTCGAGAACAGCGGCCAAGTAAACTGGTGCACCAGCTCCAACTCGTTTCGCGTAGTTACCCTTACGAAGAATACGATGAACACGACCAACTGGAAATTGCAGACCAGCACGAGATGATCTCGATTTAGGCTTTGATTTTGCTTTACCGCCTATACCACGTCCAGACATGATGAGAAAATTAATGAAGTAGGTTTACAGATAAATCTACGACAAACGTTTGCTTTGAGTTCAATGTTGTGAATGACTCCGGCTTGGGGCTGCGCGCCTGAAATAGTAATGAGAAGGCTCGAAAAAGCTATGTCTATTGTTCTAGGCCATCCCGACGTACTGGAAAGCAATTTCAATGAGCGCCCGATCTGTTGTTTCGATTCGTGCCAATTTCGAGCCTACTCTCTCCAGGGCTCAAATACAAGAAGCCGCGCGCGAAACGATAAACTTCAGTTGTTCACAACACCAGCCTACACAGGATCACTTGTTTACCGTTGTTAGTTTTGCAACTTATTGATTAAATCATGTCTGACGCTGCAGCAGCCAAAGGAGGAAAGCAGGCACCTAAAGTCGCCAAGAAGGGAGAGAAGAAGGCCGGTATCGGCAAGAAAGGTAAAGCACCAGGAGAAAAATCAAAACGCCACCGCAAGAGACGTGAGAGTTACTCCATCTACATTTACAAGGTTCTCAAACAAGTACATCCCGACACTGGAATCGCTAGCAAGGCAATGAACATCATGAACTCATTTGTCAATGACATCTTCGAGCGTATTGCTGCCGAGGCATCTCGTTTGGCTTTGTACAACAAAAAGTCAACCATCACATCGAGGGAAATCCAAACAGCAGTCCGTCTCCTCTTGCCCGGAGAGTTGGCCAAACATGCAGTCAGTGAAGGCACCAAGGCCGTCACCAAATTCACCAGCAGCAAGTAGACTGTCTACTCGTCAGTCCTATAACCCGGCTTTTTTCAAAGCCACCAAATCTAAGCAAAGAAAACATATTGCGTTGTCACAATTTTATCGTTTTATCTATCGTCGTAATGTTTCAATTATTGCATGCGTGTACCGTGTCTTAGGCCGTCTATATCTGCGTATGTTGTGTGTGTGTGTATATGTCTCCTTCCTCCCCACATCTGTCTGATCCTGGTATGTTGACCAATGATTTTATTTATAATGACTTTAAACACAAACAGTATTCTATTTTCCGATCCGGTGTCCGCCACTACTGATTGATTGATATAATAACTATATTATTAGTGTGATCGTCTGAGCCTCACTTTAATATTAACCTCGTTTGTGTGTTGTAACTATGTTCTGTACCTAGCGTGTTTGTAATTAGTACATTGGACTTAGAGCCAAAGTTGATACGTGTGATTGTCTTGTGTTGCTTTATGAAGAGTTGTTTGTAAAGTATGGTGCAATAGCAAAATATACAAGGCTACTGCACCCTTTAATTATATTGTGTTCTGTAACTGTGGCTGGCGATGATAGCATCTCTTTGATTTAATTATAAATATTTTGTTAACTTATTACTAAAGTTTCTTCTTTGAGTCGCAGTTACAGGCAACCAACTACTTTGTCTGCTTTGAAATAGAATCGCCTAACATTCTATTTATTTTGTTTATTGAATTGGGCTTATTGTTGAATAATAAAAGACCAAAGATTGAAGGAAATTAATGAACTTGCTATACAGTCCTCTATCATTGGCATAATCCCTTCAAACTTTGTGATATGGTCTGTCGAACAAACGGTATGTCTTTTGAAATTTGATATTGAACATTTATTTAGTTATACTATACTCTTGTCCTTCGTACTTCTGCAGTTAGTGTAGTTTTAGTGCTGGCACTTAGTACAGTTTTGGTTTTTCTGTAGTTAGCAATCTTTGAAAATTAAATATTTGACACACGACTGACATTACAACAACTTCAACGCATGCTGACCGTCTAAATAAAATAATAAATCTGTTCATAAAAAAAATAGCCTTTAGTTTTGAATTGTTGAAATTTTTTGTTGAAATTTGTTTGAAATTTTTGAATTTTAAAATGTTGAAATGTTGGTTGTTTAAATTTGAAATGTTGTTGTTTAAATGTTGAATGATAGCAAATTAGTGAAATAAATTAATAATAATAATATCTGTTAAAGTTAATTTTTTTGCAATCTTCTTTTTACATGTCTCGCGTGTTCCATTGAATACTATTCTTTCTTGGGCGTGGAATTTTGCTGTGTCATCAAACATTGCATTGAAGTTATTTTGGCTGGTTACACCATTTCATTTCATTGGATGTTGTAGGCCTACGTACATAATTGTTAGGTTGTTGGTAAGTGATATACTGTATTGCATTTGTGGCCCTGATACACTGCGAGCAGGCGCATCAAGTCTTAATTTCTCTTTGATTTCTTTCCTTTTTGTTCTTTGCTATGGCGGAGGGAAAATTTAAACTCGCCCAGACTCGCTATTTTGTCACCTTGGAATTGTTAGAAAGCTCAGAGTCCGCCGATGATCGTCTCGATTTTTTTGAATTGCTTACTGAGCAATTTCACAATTTTACGTCTGCATTTGACAAATTATTTCCAACTGTTAATGATGAAACGCAATTGTTATTAACAAAAGAGTTGTCAAATGTACAATGCAGTTTTTACAAAATCCAATCCACGTTTCGTTCTAAGGTGCCAAAGTCAGACGTTTTACAATCTGATTCATCTTTAGCAAAACCCGATCCTCAATTAATGTCAATAAAATCAGACCAATCGGATCTTCCTGTGTCCACTTTGTATGATGATGGTGCTTGTTCTAGTAGACTAAATGTCGCAAATGATCCCTTGTTTTCTCATTATGCTAATGACATCACGGCTTTGGGAGACACCCTAATAGGTCTTAATTTGAAAATCACCCCTTTTAATGGAGATCCCCTTAAGTACAATGATTTTATGGCCGCCTTCAACTCCCAAGTTGATGACAGAAGAACTTTATCGAGTAGCATTAAAATGACCCACCTTGTGAGTCTCTTAGAGGGTACAGCTCTTTCTGCAGTTGGAGGTTTACCTCACAGCGAACTTGGCTATTTAAAAGCGCTTGATTCATTAAAAAAGCAGTTCGGTAATAGAAGCAGAATTTCAAGAGCACACATAGAAAAATTGCAAAATTGCAAAATTGTACAGGATGACAATGTAAAGGATTTACAATCTTTTTATCATAGTTTGCTCGCCGCCCAGGCTGCCTTTACCTCTATTGATTTTTTTGCCGATGTTAATTCTTCGCCCGTTTTGTTGAATATCGCATCGCGACTCCCGGACGGATTACGACGGAAGTGGGTACGTCGTGCGTATCAATTACAACAGGGTGACAAATTTGCCACCTTGAATGATTTCGTATCTTTTGTTGAAACGGAATTTAACATCTTAAACGACGCTGTATGGTGCAATTTAAGTTTATCTGCTTCAAAAACAGCCTCATCATTCGCTACGTTAACGGAGAATGTTTCTTTGTCATGTATATTTTGTTTGAGTGATCATTTGTCACGAAAATACACTTCTCCATCTGATCGTGATGTTGTTTTGGCCACCGCTAAGACTGCTAAGGTTTGTTTTCGTTGTTTTGTTCCCAACCATCGTAGTGATAAATGCCCTAACCAAGTAAAATGCATTACGTGTAATAAAACCAATCATCATACTTTTTTGCATGATCCTTCTAGGTTTAGATCTGCAGGACCGATGGCTGCTGCTGCAGCCCCCTTTCCAAATGCAAATGCTAGGCCGACCGGTCCAACTGTTGTTGGTAACACGACCACGTTGGCAAAGGCCACATTTTTACCTATATTGCCTGTTGTTGTTGTTGGCCCAAACGGATCACTGAAAATCAATGCTTTGTTAGATTCTGGGAGTTCTATTTCTTTGATCAATTCCCGTATTTGTAGTAAGCTAGGTTTGAAAGGAACTCGTGCGAACTTAACATTAAATACAGTTTTGGGCAAAGGTTGTTGCACATCCGTTGCGTATGTCGACCTCATGGTCCAAGGTCCTAATTCAACTTTACTTGATCTTAACCATGTTTGTTCCTTGAACAATTTTTCTTTACCATGCGGTCTCACAGGGAGGTCCAGTTACACTTTTGCTCGGGATTCATTCTCTGTTGGTTTTAGGGATTTGAAAGGAGATGTTGAATTGTTAATTGGTGCCGATTCACCTGAATTTTTACGTCATCTTGATACTCTCCAAGGCATTGTTGATGGTCCGCTGGCTGTAGAAACAAAATTAGGCTGGACACTTATGGGAAACTCTGTTGATTATGGTGATGCTTCTGGCGCCCATGTAAATGCCCTTATAGCAAACAATGACAATCTTGGTTATCAATGGGATCAATTTTGGTCGGTTGATAGCTTAGGTGAAAAACACTACTTTGATAAACCGTATTCGCAGGATGATCTTAAGTGCCTTCCAATCCTAGATAGCATGAAGCTTGTTGATGGTCATTATAAAGTTGGGATGCTTTGGAAGAAAGATACCACCCTACCGTACAACAAATGCATGGCCCTTTCTAGACTTCAGCCCTTGCGTAGAAAAATGTTGCAGGATTCTCAATTCGCCTCTGAATATCGAGATATTATGCAAGGTTATATTTCTGGGGGTTTTGCTAAATTATCTAGCGAAATAGTTTGCGATCCGCTGCCTGCTCGCATATGGTATCTTCCACATCATGCAGTGTATCACCCAGTTAAGAGAAAAATGCGCATTGTTTTTGACGCTGCGGCGAAATTCCATGGGGTTTCTCTCAATGATTGTCTTTATACGGGACCTGATCTATTGAATAATTTGCTGGGTTGTTTGCTTCGATTTAGACGAGCCCCTGTGGCTCTTGTTGCCGATATTGAAAAAATGTTTTTTCAGGTTTCAACTTCACTCGAAGATAGCCAAACTTTGAAGATATTGTGGTGGGAAGACGGTGATCCACTGAAACCTTTGTTAGAGTATTGCATGGTCGTTCATGTATTTGGTGCAACTTCGTCTCCCTGTTGTGCTATTTCTGCACTGCGTAAAACAGCCACGGACAGTCGACTTGAATTTGGTGAGGAAGTAGTTAAAATTATTCTGAGAAATTTTTATATGGATGATTGTTTGGCTTCATTTGAAACTGAAGAGGAAGCTGTTAATGCCCGCATTAAATTAACTTTAGCACTCAAAAATGGTGGTTTTAACCTAACAAAATTTGTTTCCAATTCAAAATACGTTTTAAAAAGCATTCCCAAGAACTCCTGGGGTAAAAGTGTTATCAACCTAGATAAGGATGATTCCTTAACTGAGCGAACCCTGGGTGTCAATTGGAATGTTGAGACTGACCAATTTTGTTTTACTTTAGGTAACTTGAATAAACCTTCAACAAAAAGAGGCATTTTATCGACTGTAAGCTCGATTTTTAACCCAGATGGTTTTTTAGCCCCAATTTTACTACCAATTAAGCAAATCTTACGAGACTTATGGAAGGATAATGTTGATTGGGATGACATTCTTCCAGCAGCGTATTGTGATAAATGGCAAAAATGGTTAGATGAAATTTGTGCTATTAGTGATGTTTCCATTGCACGCTGTTTCCGCGGTGATGCTTATGAAAAATTTCCTCCTGGGTGTAGAGTTGAGCTGCATTTATTCTGTGACGCATCAGAACTTGGTCTCGGAGTTGTTTGCTATTTGAGATTTTCACAGGACAGGAACATTCATTGTTCCTTTGTTGGTGCTAAATCAAGATGCACCCCTCTCAAACCCATAACTATTCCCCGTTTAGAATTGCAAGCTGCTGTTCTTGCTGTTAGGGTAAGTCAATTTTTGATTGAAGAGTTGGATTTTAACCTTGATGAATTGTTTTACTGGACGGACTCTCGCACAGTTTTGGCTTATATGAATAACAATTCAAGGCGTTTTAAGACCTTCGTTGCTAATAGGGTAACAGAAATTAGGGAGTCAAGTCTTCCCAGTCAATGGAGACATTGTCCAGGAAATCTGAACCCTGCAGATATTGCTTCTCGTGGTATCATGCCGTCTGAATTTTGTTCTAAATTAGAATGGAAAAATGGTCCAAGTTTTTTGTGGTCACTGCAATCTGAATGGCCTGATCATAAAACATTTGCTGTATTTGACAATGATAAGGAACTCAAAAGAGTCGATGTGGTCAGCGCAGTTAATGTTAGCCCACCTGAATTCCTTTTACAATTTGTTGATCGTTATTCCTCTTTTTTCAAGTTATGCAAGGTTGTGTGCCGCATTTTTCAGTTTATCGACAGGTGTCGTAACAAGAACAAGCAGTCATCTCTCAACATTTCACCAGCATTGTTTCAAAAAGCAACTTCCTGCATTTCTAGGTATGTTCAAAAATCCTTTTTTGCTGCAGAGGTGAATGCATTGGAAAATGGTAAGTCCCTTCCGAAGAAGTCTACATTGTTATCATTGTCCCCCTTTTTGGACAAATTTGGAGTACTTCGTGTGGGTGGCCGTTTGGCACATACAAACATTGATTTTGACGTCAAACATCCAATCATAATTCCGAGTAAGTATTCATTGGCAACTGCTATTGTGTGTGACAAGCATTCTGAGTTAGCCCATTGTGGGATTAATAGCATTGTAACATCAATTAGACAAACTTTTTGGATACCGAAATTAAAATCCTGAGTAAAGTCATTTGCACACCAATGTCTAACATGTAAAAAGTTAGCTGCAAAGAGATCATCACAACTAATGGCAGATCTTCCGCCTCAAAGATTTAATTCATCCACTGCTTTTGATGTTGTAGGGGTCGATTTCTTTGGGTCATACCCAGTCAAAGTAAAACGTAGCGAAGTTAAAAGATGGGGTTGCATTTTTACCTGTTTTAGCACCCGTGCGTTGCATTTAGAATCAACATCGTCGCTGGATACAGACCATTTTATCATGGTGCTAAGGCGATTTATGGCACGTAGAGGCAGCCCTACAGAAATATTTTCCGACAACGGCACTAATTTTGTAGGTGCGGAAAGAGAGATCAAATCAGCCTTGACAGAATTAGATCAATCTAAAATAAATAATCATTTGTTGAAACATTGTGTGACGTGGCATTTCAATCCACCTAGTGCTGCTCATTTCGGTGGTGTATGGGAGCGCCTAGTCCAATCAGTAAAAAAGGCTCTTCGTGTGATCATGAATCAGCAAGTTGTAGATCCTGAAACTTTTGATACGATTTTGTGTGATGTAGAACGTGTGCTAAATTGCCGTCCCCTTACTAACCTGTCTAATGATCCAAAAGACGTTGAACCACTAACCCCTAACCATTTTTTGTTGTTGCGTGCTAATGATTGTTCTCCACCAGGTCAGTTTGAATCTACAGATTTACTACTAAGGAAACGTTGGCGCCGTTCCCAGGCACTTGTCAACCAGTTCTGGCAGAGATGGCTCAAGGAGTATGTCACTATTCTTCAAGAAAGGAACAAATGGACCCAAATCCAACGTGATATTGCCATTGGCGATCTGGTAATGATCTGTGATGAAGACACTCAACGTGGAAAGTGGCCTATGGCGGTGGTGCAAGATGTCAAAATCTCCTCAGATGGTCATGTCCGTTCAGCAACTGTAAAGACAGCTACAACCACGCTTGTAAGACCGATTGCAAAAATGTGCCTCCTGGAAGCAACGAAAATTCAATAGCATAAATTTTAGAATTTTTTATAATAGATAATGATTAATTTTTATAGATAATGATAGCAACATCTGTATTAAAATATAAATATAAACGAAATTAGTAGTGAAGTGGATTCTTCACTGTGTGGGAGTGTGATCGTCTGAGCCTCACTTTAATATTAACCTCGTTTGTGTGTTGTAACTATGTTCTGTACCTAGCGTGTTTGTAATTAGTACATTGGACTTAGAGCCAAAGTTGATACGTGTGATTGTCTTGTGTTGCTTTATGATTGGTTGTTTGTAAAGTATGGTGCAATAGCAAAATATACAAGGCTACTGCACCCTTTAATTATATTGTGTTCTGTAACTGTGGCTGGCCATGATAGCATCTCTTTGATTTAATTATAAATATTTTGTCAACTTATTACTAAAGTTTCTTCTTTGAGTCGCAGTTACAGGCAAACAACTACTTTGTCTGCTTTGAAATAGAATCGCCTAATATTGTATTTATTTTGTTTATTGAATTGGGCTTATTGTTGAATAATAAAAGACCAAAGATTGAAGGAAATTAATGAACTTGCTATACAGTCCTCTATCATTGGCATAATCCCTTCAAACTTTGTGATAATTAGCATTCCATTGACTTGTGAACTAATGACATGCAGTGATACAATAAGGATGACAACAATTATTTGCACTGAACGAATTGCTCACTGGAATATAACTGATCGCAGCTGCAGTCGTATTAATCTAACGAAGGCATTTTATTATCCGGTACGGTTTCCGTAATCAATATTAAAAAATCAGATTTCACTGCCTGATATGTACAGAATATACGAGTACGTACTTCAAGTTACATGCAATACATGCCTCGTTATTGGTTCTTGCATGGGTGCTTTACAAAAATTATATAAACATTGAAATTTCCGCGGATATTCTGACACCCCGCCCGCCCGGAAGATAGGTACAGTAACACGAAACATGTGTAATAAGTTAGTAGTATGCCACGTTAGGATCCGACAACTTTTCATTTCAGTCATTTACTTTCAGATCAACCTAAACTACTTTATATGCAACGAGACAAAATATAACGCATGACACAAAACAGCAATCAAACAATTCTCTGACTTGATTTGGTGGCTTTGAAAAAGCCGGGTATAAGTGAGCACTGTGTAAGCAGTGAAATCAACCTCCGAATCCGTAGAGGGTACGTCCTTTTCTTTTCAGAGCGTATACGACATCCATGGCAGTGACAGTCTTGCGTTTAGCATGTTCGGTGTAAGTAACAGCATCACGAATGACATTCTCTAAGAATACCTTGAGTACGCCACGAGTCTCTTCGTAGATAAGTCCTGAGATACGTTTGACACCGCCACGACGAGCAAGACGGCGAATAGCTGGTTTGGTGATTCCTTGGATGTTATCACGTAAAATCTTGCGATGACGCTTTGCACCTCCCTTTCCGAGTCCTTTTCCTCCTTTACCACGTCCAGACATTTTGAAGTTCAATCGACTGTATTCAACAAAATCAAATTCAGATTGAAGTGAAAAGCCCGCGCTGTTGTTGCTTTTAAGCCTCTTCACTCCCGCCTGCCCGACTTGAAGGTGCCCGTGTGCCAAAACAGCTACCGATTCGCTTGCCTGAACGCGCGCCCGCCAAAACTAGGTAACACAAAACAAACTTTGCGCCTTCCAGACCAACTCCAATTACCGACCAATCAGATGGAGTTTCTTTCTACCAATGAAATCTGTCGAGGTACAATGGGTTATCTTGCCCAGGCCTCATCTGAAATCGCATTTTGTTCTGAGCGCCAGATTCAATTTTCATCTCATTTCATGTTGTTGTTCAACTCGTTAGCATCAATCTCATAAGAAGGAAACATGGCTCGTACCAAGCAAACTGCTCGCAAATCAACTGGTGGTAAAGCACCACGAAAACAACTGGCTACCAAGGCCGCTCGCAAGAGTGCCCCAGCCACTGGTGGTGTCAAGAAGCCCCATCGTTATCGACCTGGCACTGTTGCCCTACGAGAAATTCGTCGTTACCAAAAGTCAACTGAGTTGCTTATCCGCAAGCTGCCCTTTCAACGTCTTGTAAGAGAAATTGCACAGGACTTCAAGACTGACTTGCGATTCCAAAGCTCTGCCGTCATGGCACTGCAAGAAGCATCTGAATCATACCTTGTCGGCTTATTCGAAGATACCAACTTGTGCGCCATCCATGCCAAGCGTGTCACTATCATGCCAAAAGACATCCAACTTGCACGTCGCATCAGAGGAGAGCGTGCCTAGATCTTCTATATTCTAGTGCCTGCAAAAAACCGGCTTTTTTCAAAGCCACCAAATCAAATAAAGTTGATCATTTTTGCTCTGTCTGCCTTGATATTACTCCAACTAAATAGATCTTATTAAATCTCTGTCATAGTAACTGCCTATCATGATTACTTCTCAGGTTATTGTTCTATACATAATTACTAAGCCAGTATATTTCATTCTTGAAGTATAATGCAGTGCTACCAAAACAATAAATTACAGGCTAATGTGATGTCCCATCTCTATATAGGCGTCGTTCTGCTAGGTTAGTTACGTCCTAGTTACGGTAGCATGGCTACTAAAATGAGCCAGACAGGGTAATAATGTGGTTAATAAATTGTCGTTGGCACTGAAATCCTTGTATAATATTTGTTAATTGATATGGAAGATATATGGAGAAAATATAAAATAATAAAAAAATAAATGAAAAAAGTCTACGGCACCCATTGTTCGCAATCGGTCACCCATATCGCTACTGAGTGGGCTCGACTGAGTTTGTCTTCGGGGATCGGACGAGAACCGGATCATTCTCAGTGATATGGTCGTAGACAACAGTAAGGTACAAACTTTACTACTTAAACTTGTATCATTGCCAAACCTAAGAACAGCACCAAGTGTCACTTATAATAGGCTAATTTGTAGTTGTAGAATTAGAATAGGGTCACTTAAAATTACCAACTATCAAGTGTCGATAAATATGAATCAAACAGACATTATTTTGTAAACAGACAACAATAATCGGGGGAGACAAGCATAGATGGCATCCTTCACTTAATTTGGTGGCTTTGAAAAAAGCCGTTTTGTTGGAAGACAGACACTTTCTGAATTATTTCTTCGATGCTGCTTTGCTGGATTTCTTGGCAGGAGACTTGCTGGCTTTCTTGGTTTTGCTTGCAGCTGCCTTGCCTTTGGCCACAGGCTTCACTTTTTTGGGGGACTTGGCGGTTTTCTTAGCGACCTTGCTCTTTGGCTTGCGTTTGGCTGGTGACTTTTTAGCAGCAGCCTTTACACTGGTCGTCTTCTTGGCAGCAGTAGATGCTTTTGGTTTGGCTGCAACAGCTGCCTTCTTTTTTGCGGGACTCTTCTTCGCTGCTGCTGGTTTGGGAACGTTGGCCAATTTAAAACGGCCACTTGCTCCTGTTCCTTTCGTGTTGATGATTGTGCCAGCGGCAAGAGCCTTGACAAGTGCCCTTCGAAGTGGTGCAGTAACGCTACTTGGCTCTCCTAGACCAGTGTAATTACTAACAATGTAGCTGGCAATTTTCTGTCTCGACGCGCCATTCCTCTCTTTCAGCGCTGCGATCGCCTTCTGGATCATTTCGTTGTACGTTGGGTGAAGCGATGCTTTACTGGCAGTCTTTTTTGCTACTTTCTTTGATGGGGAACTAACCATGATGAAAAATTTCAAGTAAAATTGATAAACAAGATATGAGATAACTGTGTCGTTTAACGTTTTGCTTTAAAGTGAAATGCCCTCGCGCCAACAGAACTCTTGTTTATATACTGGCTACGAGGCGGACCGTCTTGAAGACAGAGGCTCGCAACTGATTTCACTCTCATTTTTAACACAACTGTGCTTTTTCGACACACAAATTCAACACATTCTTATCTAATATCGACAATTAAAGATGTGAATAACTATTCTGCGCACAAGAACCCGTTGTTGGCTTTCGGTATCAGTTACTTGAATCCAGGTGAACACATTGTATGCCGAAAACGATGGCTTTTTCTCTCTACATCACTTCCCCGTTATGACCCCTTAACATTTGTTCCCTTCAATATTTCCACGCCAAATACACTCAAACGCCTTTGAACATGTACCAATTGACCACTATCATACTGAATTCAACTAGATAATCGTATGATGGTGCGTTGACGAAGTTTCATAGCTAGTTTGACATGCCTATACAGGGCATTAGAATTCTGTCACTCTGATCACGTACCTATACCGCGGGGTCGATCCGTCACTGTCCGATGGCATTAGTGGCATATATTTTGAAGATTATTACAGGTGCATGCTAACAAGTAAATGTTTCAGTAGAACCTTCGAGGCAAGTCAGTTACCCTATGTGGGTGCGAACGGCATTATCCGGCCTAACATAAAACTTTCAAGGACCGGCACTTCGTAAGTACGAGTGGTATCAATTTATTGCTTGAAATAAATTCGCCGCGTGAAAACTTTACCGATCAACCAGGCTACAAAACAAAGAACACATACGTACTTGTCACGGCATGTTGTTCAATTAAGTGGCCTTCCTTCGATCTTCATGAGTACCGTCGTAATCGAAGTGCAGGGCCTGCATGTTTTTCATGTTGGTCGCACAACTCAGGTAGTAAACTCTGAAGCCAGGCATGTATACGGTTGATGAACATTTAAGATTGTAGATTCAAATTTGATTAAATTCTATACAATTATGTAGACATTTACTTTCCCAGTCGATAGAAGTCTCTCGTAATTAAATTGCAAGTAAGCGACCGTCACTCTCTCAGCTCTGTTTTTATGTAGGTTTCTAAATTTGATACGCTGCCAATATTACGGTGAAGTGACAGAGAGATTGTTCCGTGCCATTAGTATTTAACTATTGCAATAATTTTAAAGGCATTCAATGCATATGCGATTATATCCCCTCCTTGGTAGCTATATAATTATATGATGGTTTCATCGTACATTCTGTAAATCCATATCTAGGTTGCGGCGGCAGTGTACAAATGTGTAGCTTGATGGTTAATATATAATGCACTATCAATGTAAACGGCTATACTGTTGACGATGTACCGCTTTCGTAGCAATTACTGTTAATTAAGTTTCTGTTTTCGTTTCGATACGTTCTGCAACATTTTCTGCATCAAATCATTCGACACGATTTGTAGGCCGATCATTCGATGTGATTGTGACGTTCGATGGTACCCGTTGCTTAGGGATACGCCAATCGCATAAGGGCGGCACTCGCGGGAAGTTGATTCGACTAATAAGAACAACAATCACTAGAAGCAGCAGATACGCATCAAACCTTGAGTAGATATAGGTTACTGAGAGGGGAAAACAAATAAAAATGGAGACAACAGACACAGACAACAGCAATCAGATATTCTTTGGAAGCGTTTATGAATAAGGCAGCTGAGATTGCGCAGAAATACACATCCAAACAAACTTCCTGAAAGCGAAAAGGAAAAATTAAAAATTAGCAATGACCATGCATGCAGCGACGTAGTAGACAACTTAGGAACACAATTTCCAGAAATACATTGGAATACATAGCTGCCTTTCGAAGGTATGGCAAACGTGGTCACTACAACCAGGTGGTTGGGCATTGTACAGAGGTAAATGTTCAAATGCAGGCCTTGTGATGTGCTGTGCCTATTGATTTGCAGCAGGCCGGCAGAGTACTGATTCAGTTTAGTTATTCATGGCATAAACGTATCAAAAAGAATCCTTTACATTTCTAAATTTGAGAATCATATGGATTTCTATGCAATTAATTCACTATATCAAAGTACTACCAACTCTTCAATATATCATTATTCCAAATAAATGCATCAATATATGTACGCTATCTATCGACAGAATTACACAACTAAATCCCTCCCTTCGTGCATCATAAATATCTGTGCACATCATAGCTGTAGCAAGAACAACAAAAACATTCTTTGCTCGAATCATGGTACTTCACTGCATAATATAATAGAAAAAAAAATCAACGCTATATTACTGTAGGCCTACTTCTGAGATAGACTGGGCAATCCAAAATCCCATTCATTTAGAACAATATTATTTGACTTTCAAACGAGCCTGATATTTATACAGATACATTGACCAATTTAGTTACTAGTATATTGCAACAATTATTTTCAACTTGAATCCACCAATAGCAGACCACCCAACCATCATAAATTAATCCAGAGTTGTAGCTGATTGTAGTTGTTAGTTGAACGGAAAACAACATTTTTTCAAATGTTTTCAAAAAATTAAAAGATTTGTGGCTTTCAATTTTTTACATGTTCATGGTTTTGGTGTTGGTAGTGTTACTAATATCATATATAGATATACTATTCAACAGTATGCTACATTATGCTACATTCACAATTCTGGGAGCCAAACAGAGAAGTTGGTGGAATCGTATCAATTCGATTGCCAATAATGGTCTGCAGATATTGAGTGTCAAGTGCCGTTCAGATCTGCGTCGGCTATATAAGAAGGTCATTCCTAATTTCTGCTGTAGCAATCATTCACAATGTGTGTATGGCGCAATTATAGTGGTGTGTTTGTAACTACCGTTTATCACATCGTTCTCTACAAGTAAATAATCAACTGTAATATGTAATCTCCCTCCTTCCTTGAAACCCTTGTAGGGTCAGCAGCACTCTACATAATATACGATCAAACATAATTTAACTATGTAGTTTTATCTGAATCTGAACCCTACACAATGGTCTGAAATTGCCACACTGCATATAGCTGACTGAGCATGTATACATCCATGATTATGACTCAGACTTTACGGGGAATTTTACGAATGTCATTTGATGACTTTGGCATTATATTTTGCAGCCCATACCTTTGCTCCTCGGCCATTACAGACAGACACCCACCTTAAAACCATAAACCAGCGTCTTACATGATAAAACACATATCATGCAATCAATTAATACTGTAGCTTGATTAAGCAAACCAATCGACTGTGTGTAATAGGGTATAGCTAAATGTTGTTATCGTTGCCATGTAATATATTTGATGTGACTTTTACGACCAATTCTATTAGACGGCCTGAATATTTCATTGACATCACTCTTATCTTGACTTATGTCGGCTTATTCGAAGATACCAACTTGTGCGCCATCCATGCCAAGCGTGTCACTATCATGCCAAAAGACATCCAACTTGCACGTCGCATCAGAGGAGAGCGTGCCTAGATCTTCTATATTCTAGTGCCTGCAAAAAACCGGCTTTTTTCAAAGCCACCAAATCAAATAAAGTTGATCATTTTTGCTCTGTCTGCCTTGATATTACTCCAACTAAATAGATCTTATTAAATCTCTGTCATAGTAACTGCCTATCATGATTACTTCTCAGGTTATTGTTCTATACATAATTACTAAGCCAGTATATGTCATTCTTGAAGTATAATGCAGTGCTACCAAAACAATAAATTACAGGCTAATGTGATGTCCCATCTCTATATAGGCGTCGTTCTGCTAGGTTAGTTACGTCCTAGTTACGGTAGCATGGCTACTAAAATGAGCCAGACAGGGTAATAATGTGGTTAATAAATTGTCGTTGGCACTGAAATCCTTGTATAATATTTGTTAATTGATATGGAAGATATATGGAGAAAATATAAAATAATAAAAAAATAAATGAAAAAAGTCTACGGCACCCATTGTTCGCAATCGGCCACCCATATCGCTACTGAGTGGGCTCGACTGAGTTTGTCTTCGGTGATCGGACGAGAACCGGATCACTCTCAGTGATATGGTCGTAGACAACAGTAAGGTACAAACTTTACTACTTAAACTTGTATCATTGCCAAACCTAAGAACAGCACCAAGTGTCACTTATAATAGGCTAATTTGTAGTTGTAGAATTAGAATAGGGTCACTTAAAATTACCAACTATCAAGTGTCGATAAATATGAATCAAACATACATTTTTTTGTAAACAGACAACAATAATCGGGGGAGACAAGCATAGATGGCATCCTTCACTTAATTTGGTGGCTTTGAAAAAAGCCGTTTTGTTGGAAGACAGACACTTTCTGAATTATTTCTTCGATGCTGCTTTGCTGGATTTCTTGGCAGGAGACTTGCTGGCTTTCTTGGTTTTGCTTGCAGCTGCCTTGCCTTTGGCCACAGGCTTCACTTTTTTGGGGGACTTGGCGGTTTTCTTAGCGACCTTGCTCTTTGGCTTGCGTTTGGCTGGTGACTTTTTAGCAGCAGCCTTTACACTGGTCGTCTTCTTGGCAGCAGTAGATGCTTTTGGTTTGGCTGCAACAGCTGCCTTCTTTTTTGCGGGACTCTTCTTCGCTGCTGCTGGTTTGGGAACGTTGGCCAATTTAAAACGGCCACTTGCTCCTGTTCCTTTCGTGTTGATGATTGTGCCAGCGGCAAGAGCCTTGACAAGTGCCCTTCGAAGTGGTGCAGTAACGCTACTTGGCTCTCCTAGACCAGTGTAATTACTAACAATGTAGCTGGCAATTTTCTGTCTCGACGCGCCATTCCTCTCTTTCAGCGCTGCGATCGCCTTCTGGATCATTTCGTTGTACGTTGGGTGAAGCGATGCTTTACTGGCAGTCTTTTTTGCTACTTTCTTTGATGGGGAACTAACCATGATGAAAAATTTCAAGTAAAATTGATAAACAAGATATGAGATAACTGTGTCGTTTAACGTTTTGCTTTAAAGTGAAATGCCCTCGCGCCAACAGAACTCTTGTTTATATACTGGCTACGAGGCGGACCGTCTTGAAGACAGAGGCTCGCAACTGATTTCACTCTCATTTTTAACACAACTGTGCTTTTTCGACACACAAATTCAACACATTCTTATCTAATATCGACAATTAAAGATGTGAAGACTATTCTGCGCACAAGAACCCGTTGTTGGCTTTCGGTATCAGTTACTTGAATCCAGGTGAACACATTGTATGCCGAAAACGATGGCTTTTTCTCTCTACATCACTTCCCCGTTATGACCCCTAACATTTGTTCCCTTCAATATTTCCACGCCAAATACACTCAAACGCCTTTGAACATGTTCCAATTGACCACTATCATACTGAATTCAACTAGATAATCGTATGATGGTGCGTTGACGAAGTTTCATAGCTAGTTTGACATGCCTATACAGGGCATTAGAATTCTGTCACTCTGATCACGTACCTATACCGCGGGGTCGATCCGTCACTGTCCGATGGCATTAGTGGCATATATTTTGAAGATTATTACAGGTGCATGCTAACAAGTAAATGTTTCAGTAGAACCTTCGAGGCAAGTCAGTTACCCTATGTGGGTGCGAACGGCATTATCCGGCCTAACATAAAACTTTCAAGGACCGGCACTTCGTAAGTACGAGTGGTATCAATTTATTGCTTGAAATAAATTCGCCGCGTGAAAACTTTACCGATCAACCAGGCTACAAAACAAAGAACACATACGTACTTGTCACGGCATGTTGTTCAATTAAGTGGCCTTCCTTCGATCTTCATGAGTACCGTCGTAATCGAAGTGCAGGGCCTGCATGTTTTTCATGTTGGTCGCACAACTCAGGTAGTAAACTCTGAAGCCAGGCATGTATACGGTTGATGAACATTTAAGATTGTAGATTCAAATTTGATTAAATTCTATACAATTATGTAGACATTTACTTTCCCAGTCGATAGAAGTCTCTCGTAATTAAATTGCAAGTAAGCGACCGTCACTCTCTCAGCTCTGTTTTTATGTAGGTTTCTAAATTTGATACGCTGCCAATATTACGGTGAAGTGACAGAGAGATTGTTCCGTGCCATTAGTATTTAACTATTGCAATAATTTTAAAGGCATTCAATGCATATGCGATTATATCCCCTCCTTGGTAGCTATATAATTATATGATGGTTTCATCGTACATTCTGTAAATCCATATCTAGGTTGCGGCGGCAGTGTACAAATGTGTAGCTTGATGGTTAATATATAATGCACTATCAATGTAAACGGCTATACTGTTGACGATGTACCGCTTTCGTAGCAATTACTGTTAATTAAGTTTCTGTTTTCGTTTCGATACGTTCTGCAACATTTTCTGCATCAAATCATTCGACACGACTTGTAGGCCGATCATTCGATGTGATTGTGACGTTCGATGGTACCCGTTGCTTAGGGATACGCCAATCGCATAAGGGCGGCACTCGCGGGAAGTTGATTCGACTAATAAGAACAACAATCACTAGAAGCAGCAGATATGCATCAAACCTTGAGTAGATATAGGTTACTGAGAGGGGAAAACAAATAAAAATGGAGACAACAGACACAGACAACAGCAATCAGATATTCTTTGGAAGCGTTTATGAATAAGGCAGCTGAGATTGCGCAGAAATACACATCCAAACAAACTTCCTGAAAGCGAAAAGGAAAAATTAAAAATTAGCAATGACCATGCATGCAGCGACGTAGTAGACAACTTACGAACACAATTTCCAGAAATACATTGGAATACATAGCTGCCTTTCGAAGGTATGGCAAACGTGGTCACTACAACCAGGTGGTTGGGCATTGTACAGAGGTAAATGTTCAAATGCAGGCCTTGTGATGTGCTGTGCCTATTGATTTGCAGCAGGCCGGCAGAGTACTGATTCAGTTTAGTTATTCATGGCATAAACGTATCAAAAAGAGTCCTTTACATTTCTAAATTTGAGAATCATATGGATTTCTATGCAATTAATTCACTATATCAAAGTACTTCCAACTCTTCAATATATCATTATTCCAAATAAATGCATCAATATATGTACGCTATCTATCGACAGAATTACACAACTAAATCCCTCCCTTCGTGCATCATAAATATCTGTGCACATCATAGCTGTAGCAACAACAACAAAAACATTCTTTGCTCGAATCATGGTACTTCACTGCATAATATAATAGAAAAAAAAATCAACGCTATATTACTGTAGGCCTACTTCTGAGATAGACTGGGCAATCCAAAATCCCATTCATTTAGAACAATATTATTTGACTTTCAAACGAGCCTGATATTTATACAGATACATTGACCAATTTAGTTACTAGTATATTGCAACAATTATTTTCAACTTGAATCCACCAATAGCAGACCACCCAACCATCATAAATTAATCCAGAGTTGTAGCTGATTGTAGTTGTTAGTTGAACGGAAAACAACATTTTTTCAAATGTTTTCAAAAAATTAAAAGATTTGTGGCTTTCAATTTTTTACATGTTCATGGTTTTGGTGTTGGTAGTGTTACTAATATCATATATAGATATACTATTCAACAGTATGCTACATTATGCTACATTCACAATTCTGGGAGCCAAACAGAGTAGTTGGTGGAATCGTATCAATTCGATTGCCAATAATGGTCTGCAGATATGGAGTGTCAAGTGCCGTTCAGATCTGCGTCGGCTATATAAGAAGGTCATTCCTAATTTCTGCTGTAGCAATCATTCACAATGTGTGTATGGCGCAATTATAGTGGTGTGTTTGTAACTACCGTTTATCACATCGTTCTCTACAAGTAAATAATCAACTGTAATATGTAATCTCCCTCCTTCCTTGAAACCCTTGTAGGGTCAGCAGCACTCTACATTATATACGATCAAACATAATTTAACTATGTAGTTTTATCTGAATCTGAACCCTACACAATGGTCTGAAATTGCCACACTGCATATAGCTGACTGAGCATGTATACATCCATGATTATGACTCAGACTTTACGGGGAATTTTACGAATGTCATTTGATGACTTTGGCATTATATTTTGCAGCCCATACCTTTGCTCCTCGGCCATTACAGACAGACACCCACCTTTAAACCATAAACCAGCGTCTTACATGATAAAACACATATCATGCAATCAATTAATACTGTAGCTTGATTAAGCAAACCAATCGACTGTGTGTAATAGGGTATAGCTAAATGTTGTTATCGTTGCCATGTAATATATTTGATGTGACTTTTACGACCAATTCTATTAGACGGCCTGAATATTTCATTGACATCACTCTTATCTTGACTTATGTCGGCTTATTCGAAGATACCAACTTGTGCGCCATCCATGCCAAGCGTGTCACTATCATGCCAAAAGACATCCAACTTGCACGTCGCATCAGAGGAGAGCGTGCCTAGATCTTCTATATTCTAGTGCCTGCAAAAAACCGGCTTTTTTCAAAGCCACCAGATCAAATAAAGTTGATCATTTTTTCTCTGTCTGCCTTGATATTACTCCAACTAAATAGATCTTATTAAATCTCTGTCATAGTAACTGCCTATCATGATTACTTCTCAGGTTATTGTTCTATACATAATTACTAAGCCAGTATATGTCATTCTTGAAGTATAATGCAGTGCTACCAAAACAATAAATTACAGGCTAATGTGATGTCCCATCTCTATATAGGCGTCGTTCTGCTAGGTTAGTTACGTCCTAGTTACGGTAGCATGGCTACTAAAATGAGCCAGACAGGGTAATAATGTGGTTAATAAATTGTCGTTGGCACTGAAATCCTTGTATAATATTTGTTAATTGATATGGAAGATATATGGAGAAAATATAAAATAATAAAAAAATAAATGAAAAAAGTCTACGGCACCCATTGTTCGCATTCGGTCACCCATATCGCTACTGAGTGGGCTCGACTGAGTTTGTCTTCGGGGATCGGACGAGAACCGGATCATTCTCAGTGATATGGTCGTAGACAACAGTAAGGTACAAACTTTACTACTTAAACTTGTATCATTGCCAAACCTAAGAACAGCACCAAGTGTCACTTATAATAGGCTAATTTGTAGTTGTAGAATTAGAATAGGGTCACTTAAAATTACCAACTATCAAGTGTCGATAAATATGAATCAAACAGACATTATTTTGTAAACAGACAACAATAATCGGGGGAGACAAGCATAGATGGCATCCTTCACTTAATTTGGTGGCTTTGAAAAAAGCCGTTTTGTTGGAAGACAGACACTTTCTGAATTATTTCTTCGATGCTGCTTTGCTGGATTTCTTGGCAGGAGACTTGCTGGCTTTCTTGGTTTTGCTTGCAGCTGCCTTGCCTTTGGCCACAGGCTTCACTTTTTTTGGGGACTTGGCGGTTTTCTTAGCGACCTTGCTCTTTGGCTTGCGTTTGGCTGGTGACTTTTTAACAGCTGCCTTTACACTGGTCGTCTTCTTGGCAGCAGTAGATGCTTTTGGTTTGGCTGCAACAGCTGCCTTCTTTTTTGCGGGACTCTTCTTCGCTGCTGCTGGTTTGGGAACGTTGGCCAATTTAAAACGGCCACTTGCTCCTGTTCCTTTCGTGTTGATGATTGTGCCAGCGGCAAGAGCCTTGACAAGTGCCCTTCGAAGTGGTGCAGTAACGCTACTTGGCTCTCCTAGACCAGTGTAATTACTAACAATGTAGCTGGCAATTTTCTGTCTCGACGCGCCATTCCTCTCTTTCAGCGCTGCGATCGCCTTCTGGATCATTTCGTTGTACGTTGGGTGAAGCGATGCTTTACTGGCAGTCTTTTTTGCTACTTTCTTTGATGGGGAACTAACCATGATGAAAAATTTCAAGTAAAATTGATAAACAAGATATGAGATAACTGTGTCGTTTAACGTTTTGCTTTAAAGTGAAATGCCCTCGCGCCAACAGAACTCTTGTTTATATACTGGCTACGAGGCGGACCGTCTTGAAGACAGAGGCTCGCAACTGATTTCACTCTCATTTTTAACACAACTGTGCTTTTTCGACACACAAATTCAACACATTCTTATCTAATATCGACAATTAAAGATGTGAAGACTATTCTGCGCACAAGAACCCGTTGTTGGCTTTCGGTATCAGTTACTTGAATCCAGGTGAACACATTGTATGCCGAAAACGATGGCTTTTTCTTTCTACATCACTTCCCCGTTATGACCCCTAACATTTGTTCCCTTCAATATTTCCACGCCAAATACACTCAAACGCCTTTGAACATGTACCAATTGACCACTATCATACTGAATTCAACTAGATAATCGTATGATGGTGCGTTGACGAAGTTTCATAGCTAGTTTGACATGCCTATACAGGGCATTAGAATTCTGTCACTCTGATCACGTACCTATACCGCGGGGTCGATCCGTCACTGTCCGATGGCATTAGTGGCATATATTTTGAAGATTATTACAGGTGCATGCTAACAAGTAAATGTTTCAGTAGAACCTTCGAGGCAAGTCAGTTACCCTATGTGGGTGCGAACGGCATTATCCGGCCTAACATAAAGCTTTCAAGGACCGGCACTTCGTAAGTACGAGTGGTATCAATTTATTGCTTGAAATAAATTCGCCGCGTGAAAACTTTACCGATCAACCAGGCTACAAAACAAAGAACACATACGTACTTGTCACGGCATGTTGTTCAATTAAGTGGCCTTCCTTCGATCTTCATGAGTACCGTCGTAATCGAAGTGCAGGGCCTGCATGTTTTTCATGTTGGTCGCACAACTCAGGTAGTAAACTCTGAAGCCAGGCATGTATACGGTTGATGAACATTTAAGATTGTAGATTCAAATTTGATTAAATTCTATACAATTATGTAGACATTTACTTTCCCAGTCGATAGAAGTCTCTCGTAATTAAATTGCAAGTAAGCGACCGTCACTCTCTCAGCTCTGTTTTTATGTAGGTTTCTAAATTTGATACGCTGCCAATATTATGGTGAAGTGACAGAGAGATTGTTCCGTGCCATTAGTATTTAACTATTGCAATAATTTTAAAGGCATTCAATGCATATGCGATTATATCCACTCCTTGGTAGCTATATAATTATATGATGGTTTCATCGTACATTCTGTAAATCCATATCTAGGTTGCGGCGGCAGTGTACAAATGTGTAGCTTGATGGTTAATATATAATGCACTATCAATGTAAACGGCTATACTGTTGACGATGTACCGCTTTCGTAGCAATTACTGTTAATTAAGTTTCTGTTTTCGTTTCGATACTTTCTGCAACATTTTCTGCATCAAATCATTCGACACGACTTGTAGGCCGATCATTCGATGTGATTGTGACGTTCGATGGTACCCGTTGCTTAGGGATACGCCAATCGCATAAGGGCGGCACTCGCGGGAAGTTGATTCGACTAATAAGAACAACAATCACTAGAAGCAGCAGATACGCATCAAACCTTGAGTAGATATAGGTTACTGAGAGGGAAAAACAAATAAAAATGGAGACAACAGACACAGACAACAGCAATCAGATATTCTTTGGAAGCGTTTATGAATAAGGCAGCTGAGATTGCGCAGAAATACACATCCAAACAAACTTCCTGAAAGCGAAAAGGAAAAATTAAAAATTAGCAATGACCATGCATGCAGCGACGTAGTAGACAACTTACGAACACAATTTCCAGAAATACATTGGAATACATAGCTGCCTTTCGAAGGTATGGCAAACGTGGTCACTACAACCAGGTGGTTGGGCATTGTACAGAGGTAAATGTTCAAATGCAGGCCTTGTGATGTGCTGTGCCTATTGATTTGCAGCAGGCCGGCAGAGTACTGATTCAGTTTAGTTATTCATGGCATAAACGTATCAAAAAGAGTCCTTTACATTTCTAAATTTGAGAATCATATGGATTTCTATGCAATTAATTCACTATATCAAAGTACTTCCAACTCTTCAATATATCATTATTCCAAATAAATGCATCAATATATGTACGCTATCTATCGACAGAATTACACAACTAAATCCCTCCCTTCGTGCATCATAAATATCTGTGCACATCATAGCTGTAGCAAGAACAACAAAAACATTCTTTGCTCGAATCATGGTACTTCACTGCATAATATAATAGAAAAAAAAATCAACGCTATATTACTGTAGGCCTACTTCTGAGATAGACTGGGCAATCCAAAATCCCATTCATTTCATACGCAGTAATCTCTATACCTCTATACTGCAGTCTGAACTTTTTATCGCCTATAGAGCAATATTATGTGACTTTCAAAATGAGCCTGATATTTATACAGAACAAATTCAAATTCACCAGCAGCAAGTAGACTGTCTACTCGTCAGTCCTATAACCCGGCTTTTTTCAAAGCAACCAAATCTAAGCAAAGAAAACATATTGCGTTGTCACAATTTTATCGTTTTATCTATTGTCGTAATGTTCATTTCTTACGCAGTAATCTCTATACCTCTATACTGCAGTCTGAACTTTTTATCGCCTATAGAACAATATTATTTGACTTTCAAACGAGCCTGATATTTATACAGATACATTGACCAATTTAGTTACTAGTATATTGCAACAATTATTTTCAACTTGAATCCACCAACAGAAGACCACCCAACCACCATAAATTAATCCAGAGTTGTAGCTGATTGTAGTTGTTAGTTGAACTGAAAACAACATTTTTTCAAATGTTTTCAAAAAATTAAAAGATTTGTGGCTTTCAATTTTTTACATGTTCATGGTTTTGTTGTTGGTAGTGTTACTAATATCATATACAGATATACTATTCAACAGTATGCTACATTATGCTACATTCACAATTCTGGGAGCCAAACAGAGTAGTTGGTGGAATCGTATCAATTCGATTGCCAATAATGGTCTGCAGATATGGAGTGTCAAGTGCCGTTCAGATCTGCGTCGGCTATATAAGAAGGTCATTCCTAATTTATGCTGTAGCAATCATTTACAATGTGTGTAAGGCGCAATTATAGTGGTGTGTTTGTAACTACCGTTTATCACATCGTTCTCTACAAGTAAATAATCAACTGTAATATGTAATCTCCCTCCTTCCTTGAAACCCTTGTAGGGTCAGCAGCACTCTACATAATATACGATCAAACATAATTTAACTATGTAGTTTTATCTGAATCTGAACCCTACACAATGGTCTGAAATTGCCACACTGCATATAGCTGACTGAGCATATATACATCCATGATTATGATTCAGAATTTACGGGGAATTTTAGGAATGTCATTTGATGACTTTGGCATTATATTTTGCAGCCCATACCTTTGCTCCTCGGCCATTACAGACAGACACCCACCTTTCTGCTGTAGCAATCATTCACAATGTGTGTATGGCGCAATTATAGTGGTGTGTTTGTAACTACCGTTTATCACATCGTTCTCTACAAGTAAATAATCAACTGTAATATCTAATCTCCCTCCTTCCTTGAAACCCTTGTAGGGTCAGCAGCACTCTACATAATATACGATCAAACATAATTTAACTATGTAGTTTTATCTGAATCTGAACCCTACACAATGGTCTGAAATTGCCACACTGCATATAGCTGACTGAGCTTGTATACATCCATGATTATGATTCAGACTTTACGGGGAATTTTAGGAATGTCATTTGATGACTTTGGCATTATATTTTGCAGCCCATACCTTTGCTCCTCGGCCATTACAGACAGACACCCACCTTTAAACCATAAACCAGCGTCTTACATGATAAAACACATATCATGCAATCAATTAATACTGTAGCTTGATTAAACAAACCAATCGACTGTGTGTAATAGGGTATAGCTAAATGTTGTTATTGTTGCCATGTAATATATTTGATGTGACTTTTACGATCAATTCTATTAGACGGCCTGAATATTTCATTGACATCACTCTTATCTTGACTGGCAACACTTTCTCCTTCAAACTCATCAGATAATACGGTCAATATGCACTGACGACCACGTATCACTACAGTCAAGACGGTCAAATAGACGCACCCATAAATGTATGATTATTCAAATTTGATTCAAAGCTGTATTGTATAATTGGTCTTTGAAAACACTATGTAAACTTTTCATCTAGAGAAACTGACGGACAATAGCCAACAATTAACTACCTGACTGGTCACACCTGATTTTATACCTGATTGGTTTTCTGCATTAAGTTATCCCTGAATGCCAACAGACCACATCAAATTTATTATGTTATTTGGTCATTTCAACCTTTGAATTTCAACCAAGTGCTGTATGCATTCATGCCACTAATTATTTACAATATTCTAGTTATGAGTTTGTGTGTGTGTGTGTGTGTAAATTGCATTTGTCATTGGGTTGCTAGTGGGGCAACAGCATACTGACTATAAGCAGGCTCCAACAGGATACGAGCAGCAAATCAAGTCTCTCTAGTTACTCTTGCCACAATGGTCTAGCTTGCTGACTGCTTAGAGTTCCTCTGTCAATCTCATAATATATTATTTCGTAACTTGCTGGTAATTTTTTGATATGTTCTTGTATCAAACTTGTTATATTTACGCTGTACCGTATTTTATTATTTTTTACCCGTGGAAGCTGTTGTGTCTCGCAAATGCGTTCAGTTACCAGACTAATTTTATTGTGCAATGCCGTACTCCTTGATAATCTAACATTAACCGTATATATGAAATTTTGTATTCAAGTGTTAACTGTCCTTTATGAATTGTCTTTTCATTCATTATTTAATTCGTCAAAAATGACACGCAAAAACAAAGGCGAACGAAACTCTGGCAAAAATCTTGCCGGGTTGCTATATCTGTAGGCCTATACTAATGCTACACATAGGCTACAAGTAGGCCTACTTAATACTCATGTTACTTATTCATTCAAGCTCCGGTATATTTAGCATTGAGCACTATACATATGCAAGTGTGGGCACTATATGTTTTATTGTCATACTATTCATTAGATCGCATAAATTAATACTATATGTTTTACTTAAATATATTATCATGTACTCTTTACTTTAATAGTTGAATCATCTTTATCAAGATATTGTTCTAATCAACAAGCGTTTAGTTTCTGGATAGGCCGCCATGCTGTCATTTGTACACACATGAGTGACTGGCGAACAACAAAAAATACTTTGCGAAATTGGTTTCTTGCACATTCAGATGCTGCGCAATGTGATGGACTGAGCTGTTCACATAACAAATTGAAATCTAAAATCTTGAAATCCTGAAAATCTTGAAAAACTGTAGGCCTAATATGGATGAAGTTTACAGTCTGACGTTTGGACAATTGAATGTACTGCTGTATATATGTTCAATTTTGAGCAACAATATTATGTATGACGAGCTGAAAACAATGTGTTTGGCTTTTGTTATAAGCCTACACAGTTTTCATTATTCATTGGAATCGTGCTCCTTCAAGTACTTCATATTTATTGTTTATATATATATATTATATTATATTATATTATATTATGTATTATTTATTTATTGAATTCTAAGGTATTAACATGACACTTAAAATTAAAATTAACACTCAACTGTTGTATCTCGTGATAATTCACACCTACTAATTAATGTAAATAACATGTAATCTATTGCGCAGCAACTAATTCGGTTCACTCATGTCACTATATTACTAGCACCATATTATCATTATTATAACAATATTATATCCTATCAACTGCGCCATGTTCTGTTCGTATTAGAACCAATACTGAAGAGACATATAAACACACACAGGGTTCAATTGGTAGGATTTGTTAATTAGATATATACTGGATAGGATATAATATTGTTATAATAATGATAATACGGTGCTAGTCTTAATATAATGACATGAGTGAACTAAATTAGTGCTGTGCAATAGATTGATTATATGTATTTACATTAATACGAACATAGCATTAACTAGCTAAATTGCATAATCAAGTTTTCATTCATGCCCGGCATTCATATTTTCCGGAGAAATCAAAACCACCGTTGTTGGTTATAATAATCTGAAATCAAAACTGTACTCCGTGCACATGACTCTACCGCCGTCGTTCACTGACAAGTGAAACTCGCTGGTTCGTTAAGACATGGGGCCCTGCCATGTCTCTATGTTAGGCATAGCCTACACCTTTTACACATCATTTCACAGTTGATCGGCCAGTTCAACATATTGTCTACAATGTAGCTAGAATTATAATTATGCTTAGGCTAGTGAGTGTGTAGGGTTATAATAATGATAATACGGTGCTAGTCTTAATATAATGACATGAGTGAACTAAATTAGTGCTGCGCAATAGATTGATTATATGTATTTACATTAATACGAACATAGCATTAACTAACTAAATTGCATAATCAAGTTGTCATTCATGCCCGGCATTCATATTTTCCGGAGAAATCAAAACCACCGTTGTCGGTTATAATAATCTGAAATCAAAACTGTACTCCGTGCACATGACTCTATCGCCGTTGTTCACTGACAAGTGAAACTCGCTGGTTCGTTAAGACATGGGGCCCTGCCATGTCTCTATGTTAGGCATAGCCTACACCTTTTACACATCATTTCACAGTTGATCGGCCAGTTCAACATATTGTCTACAATGTAGCTAGAATTATAATTATGCTTAGGCTAGTGAGTGTGTAGGGTCATCTAAATATAACTGTTATATTCCTGTCATGTTCATGTAATAATTACTTTTTTTTACATCAGAATATCCGTATTTCTATTTTAGCCTGAAATTTCAGGATCAATATAACATATTACTATATAGCCTACTAACAATCAGAGCTGTAAGGACACGCTTGTGTAGCGGCAATTGCCATTTCCCGTTATGAGGATCAGCTGTTCAACAATATGACACTAGCTATATTGATTTCAATTCTGTACAACATAGGCCTACGCAGGTTTGCAGATTTAAAAAGCTATGATTGATTAGGAAAATTGCACATGTAGAATTGAAATAGAATCGATCGATCTCCACATTATGGGGCCTATTAGCTAGTCTACTCCAGTGGGCTACTGTCATGTTTAGTTAATTGTATTCATACCTGACATGTGGACAAGCTGATCAAGGAGTCAAAATAGTGCATACAGACTGTTTACTCCATGCCATGCACAGCAGTCGACAAACCCAGAATATAGTATTAAAGATCCCATCCTTTCGTCCAACTTGGATCAACGCATTTAAAAGTATGAACACCAATAACTGGTTAAAGGCTTGCATTGTCGTGAAATGCAAATCAAATTATCCATTAGGGATATTACTATCTATAAGACGTCCATGTTTATTGAAGCTATAGACGAGGTTGACGCATAGAGGCTAACGCACTGTTTTGGAATCGAGGGTCGCGTTGAAGGGGGAATCTAGAATACGGCGCGTTAGGGGTGTCCTAGATTACAGTAGTGTACTGTGCAAACGCATACTAGGTTGGTCAAAATTAAATTAAAATAGTTCAAGGCAAAATAAAATGACTACAAGAAAGACAATCGCTAACAGGTTGTTACTTTGCTGAATTTGGTGGCTTTGAAAAAAGCCGGTTTGATGACGTTGAGCCATGATGTAGACGGAGCTTATGCTTTCTTGGCTGCTTTGGCTTCGGTCTTCTTTGGCAGAAGAACAGCCTGGATGTTGGGTAAAACACCACCTTGGGCAATGGTTACTCCAGACAACAGTTTGTTTAACTCTTCGTCGTTCCTCACAGCCAATTGCAAATGGCGAGGGATAATACGGCTCTTCTTGTTGTCACGGGCAGCATTACCTGCTAACTCGAGGATTTCAGCAGACAAATATTCGAGAACAGCGGCCAAGTAAACTGGTGCACCAGCTCCAACTCGTTTCGCGTAGTTACCCTTTCGAAGAATACGATGAACACGACCAACTGGAAATTGCAAACCAGCACGAGATGATCTCGATTTAGGCTTTGATTTTGCTTTACCGCCTTTACCACGTCCAGACATGATGAGAAAATTAATGAAGTAGGTTTACAGATAAATCTACGACAAACGCTTGCTTTGAGTTCAATGTTGTGAATGACTCCGGCTTGGGGCTGCGCGCCTGAAATAGTAATGAGAAGGCTCGAAAAAGCCATGTCTATTGTTCTAGGCCATCCCGACGTACTGGAAAGCAATTTCAATGAGCGCCCGATCTGTTGTTTCGATTCGCGCCAATTTCGAGCCTACTCTCTCCAGGGCTCAAATACAAGAAGCCGCGCGCGAAACGATAAACTTCAGTTGTTCACAACACCAGCCTACACAGGATCACTTGTTTACCGTTGTTAGTTTTGCAACTTATTGATTAAATCATGTCTGACGCTGCAGCAGCCAAAGGAGGAAAGCAGGCACCTAAAGTCGCCAAGAAGGGAGAGAAGAAGGCCGGTATCGGCAAGAAAGGTAAAGCACCAGGAGAAAAATCAAAACGCCACCGCAAGAGACGTGAGAGTTACTCCATCTACATTTACAAGGTTCTCAAACAAGTACATCCCGACACTGGAATCGCTAGCAAGGCAATGAACATCATGAACTCATTTGTCAATGACATCTTCGAGCGTATTGCTGCCGAGGCATCTCGTTTGGCTTTGTACAACAAAAAGTCAACCATCACATCGAGGGAAATCCAAACAGCAGTCCGTCTCCTCTTGCCCGGAGAGTTGGCCAAACATGCAGTCAGTGAAGGCACCAAGGCCGTCACCAAATTCACCAGCAGCAAGTAGACTGTCTACTCGTCAGTCCTATAACCCGGCTTTTTTCAAAGCCACCAAATCTAAGCAAAGAAAACATATTGCGTTGTCACAATTTTATCGTTTTATCTATTGTCGTAATGTTTCAATTATTGCATGCGTGTACCGTGTCTTAGGCCGTCTATATCTGCGTATGTTGTGTGTGTGTGTGTGTGTATATGTCTCCTTCCTCCCCACATCTGTCTGATCCTGGTATGTTGACCAATGATTTTATTTATAATGACTTTAAACACAAACAGTATTCTATTTTCCGATCCGGTGTCCGCCACTACTGATTGATTGATGTAATAACTATATTATTAGCATTCCATTGACTTGTGAACTAGTGACATGCGGTGATACAATAAGGATGACAACAATTATTTGCACTGAACGAATTGCTCACTGGTATATTATTGATCGCAGCAGTCGTATTAATCTAACGAAGGCATTTTATTATCCGGTACGGTTTCCGTAATCAATATTAAAAAATCAGATTTCACTGCCTGATATGTACAGAATATACGAGTACGTACTTCAAGTTACATGCAATACATGCCTCGTTATTGGTTCTTGGACAGATGCTTTACAAAAATTATATAAACATTGAAATTTCCGCGGATATTCTGACACCCCGCCCGCCCGGAAGATAGGTACAGTAACACGAAACATGTGTAATAAGTCGGTAGTATGCCACGTTAGGATCCGATAACTTTTCATTTCAGTCATTTACTTTCAGATCAACCTAAACTACTTTATATGCAACGAGACAAAATATAACGCATGACACAAAACAGCAATCAAACAATTCTCTGACTTGATTTGGTGGCTTTGAAAAAAGCCGGGTATAAGTGAGCACTGTGTAAGCAGTGAAATCAACCTCCGAATCCGTAGAGGGTACGTCCTTGTCTTTTCAGAGCGTATACGACATCCATGGCAGTGACAGTCTTGCGTTTAGCATGTTCGGTGTAAGTAACAGCATCACGAATGACATTCTCTAAGAATACTTTGAGTACGCCACGAGTCTCTTCGTAGATAAGTCCTGAGATACGTTTGACACCACCACGACGAGCAAGACGGCGAATAGCTGGTTTGGTGATTCCTTGGATGTTATCACGTAAAATCTTGCGATGACGCTTTGCACCTCCCTTTCCGAGTCCTTTTCCTCCTTTACCACGTCGAGACATTTTGAAGTTCAATCGACTGTATTCAACAAAATCAAATTCAGATTGAAGTGAAAAGCCCGCGCTGTTGTTGCTTTTAAGCCTCTTCAATCCCGCCTGCCCGACTTGAAGGTGCCCGTGTGCCAAAACAGCTACCGATTCGCTTGCCTGAACGCGCGCCCGCCAAAACTAGGTAACACAAAACAAACTTTGCGCCTTCCAGACCAACTCCAATTACCGACCAATCAGATGGAGTTTCTTTCTACCAATGAAATCTGTCGAGGTACAATGGGTTATCTTGCCCAGGCCTCATCTGAAATCGCATTTTGTTCTGAGCGCCAGATTCAATTTTCATCTCATTTCATGTTGTTGTTCAACTCGTTAGCATCAATCTCATAAGAAGGAAACATGGCTCGTACCAAGCAAACTGCTCGCAAATCAACTGGTGGTAAAGCACCACGAAAACAACTGGCTACCAAGGCCGCTCGCAAGAGTGCCCCAGCCACTGGTGGTGTCAAGAAGCCCCATCGTTATCGACCTGGCACTGTTGCCCTACGAGAAATTCGTCGTTACCAAAAGTCAACTGAGTTGCTTATCCGCAAGCTGCCCTTTCAACGTCTTGTAAGAGAAATTGCACAGGACTTCAAGACTGACTTGCGATTCCAAAGCTCTGCCGTCATGGCACTGCAAGAAGCATCTGAATCATACCTTGTCGGCTTATTCGAAGATACCAACTTGTGCGCCATCCATGCCAAGCGTGTCACTATCATGCCAAAAGACATCCAACTTGCACGTCGCATCAGAGGAGAGCGTGCCTAGATCTTCTATATTCTAGTGCCTGCAAAAAACCGGCTTTTTTCAAAGCCACCAAATCAAATAAAGTTGATCATTTTTGCTCTGTCTGCCTTGATATTACTCCAACTAAATAGATCTTATTAAATCTCTGTCATAGTAACTGCCTATCATGATTACTTCTCAGGTTATTGTTCTATACATAATTACTAAGCCAGTATATGTCATTCTTGAAGTATAATGCAGTGCTACCAAAACAATAAATTACAGGCTAATGTGATGTCCCATCTCTATATAGGCGTCGTTCTGCTAGGTTAGTTACGTCCTAGTTACGGTAGCATGGCTACTAAAATGAGCCAGACAGGGTAATAATAATGTGGTTAATAAAATGTCGTTGGCACTGAAATCCTTGTATAATATTTGTTAATTGATATGGAAGATATATGGAGAAAATATAAAATAATAAAAAAATAAATGAAAAAAGTCTACGGCACCCATTGTTCGCAATCGGTCACCCATATCGCTACTGAGTGGGCTCGACTGAGTTTGTCTTCGGGGATCGGACGAGAACCAGATCATTCTCAGTGATATGGTCGTAGACAACAGTAAGGTACAAACTTTACTACTTAAACTTGTATCATTGCCAAACCTAAGAACAGCACCAAGTGTCACTTATAATAGGCTAATTTGTAGTTGTAGAATTAGAATAGGGTCACTTAAAATTACCAACTATCAAGTGTCGATAAATATGAATCAAACAGACATTATTTTGTAAACAGACAACAATAATCGGGGGAGACAAGCATAGATGGCATCCTTCACTTAATTTGGTGGCTTTGAAAAAAGCCGTTTTGTTGGAAGACAGACACTTTCTGAATTATTTCTTCGATGCTGCTTTGCTGGATTTCTTGGCAGGAGACTTGCTGGCTTTCTTGGTTTTGCTTGCAGCTGCCTTGCCTTTGGCCACAGGCTTCACTTTTTTGGGGGACTTGGCGGTTTTCTTAACGACCTTGCTCTTTGGCTTGCGTTTGGCTGGTGACTTTTTAGCAGCAGCCTTTACACTGGTCGTCTTCTTGGCAGCAGTAGATGCTTTTGGTTTGGCTGCAACAGCTGCCTTCTTTTTTGCGGGACTCTTCTTCGCTGCTGCTGGTTTGGGAACGTTGGCCAATTTAAAACGGCCACTTGCTCCTGTTCCTTTCGTGTTGATGATTGTGCCAGCGGCAAGAGCCTTGACAAGTGCCCTTCGAAGTGGTGCAGTAACGCTACTTGGCTCTCCTAGACCAGTGTACACAGCAAAAATTGAAAACAAGCATATCCTAAAATTCTTGTATTGACAGATTTTTTTCTCCAAATAAGAATATAAAGCTATATGATTTGAGGCGTCACTAGTTTCAAGTAGTATAGGGCCAATATTCTTGAAATAAGAATTCCATGCTTCTATGTTTTCACACTGCTAAATAACTGTTCTGTAAAATGTGTCAAAGTTCCCAAAATTTTTAGCCTGCGTGCAGACCTATTGTTTCATCCAATTGCGTCCTTTCAAACTGAGACCCAGGTCCTCATTCAAAGGCGCGGTATGAAGATTTGAAAGAAAACAGAAAACTGTGACCGTTTGCATTTGCAGTTTACGACTTTACAAACGCAGAGAACATCAAGATGTTTTCAACCTGCCATGGCTTTAACTTTAACTTGTAAAGATGCTTCAAATGATATGATATTTACGCGAGGAATTATAAAAGGTAAAAACATGGAATTGGTTAGGCCTATTTGGTTTATGAAAACGCGATGGAATGACACCGCCATTGGCCAACAAGGAAGTTCATTTAAACCTAGCCTGAATGTTGTCTTTCCTCGAACATTATTTTGTGGGATTTGACTTTGGAGATTCAAGTGTAAGAAAGGTAGGTCTATTATACTTTGTTATTCTATGCGTTTAATAATTCAACGTTGACTTTTGTCTGCCAAACTAATTTAGAACGCCTAAAGTCAGGAGGCCAAATTGCATTCTCAGGGTTCTCATCCCAAGCCAGCATCAAACTTCAAGGGTGATTCTTGAAGTAATATTATCTAGCATGTGTCTTTTGACTCTCATTCTCAAAATGCTTTGATTATTTCATTGATCACGTACCAAGAACTGATGTGGAACGATCCCATTATTATTATAATACCACGGCACTATTATTATTATTAGAATTTATATTAGACTTCATAATATCAATATTTGAGAGATTCCAACGACCATCACATAGGATATTATATTTATTAACTTCACTTTAGATTTTACAGTAAAATTAGAGACAAAAATAAGATATGCTAGATCATCGTGCTTCAGGTTGCATCTAAGTTAAAACTAGAAGGACGATTCTTGAAGTAACGTAACGTAATATAGCATGTATCATTTTTGATTCTCATTCTATAAATGCTTTGATTACTTTCTTGACCACGTACGAAGAACTGACGTAGAATAATACCATTATTATTATATTACTATTATTATTTTACTCCTATTATTATAATTTATATTAGACTTCATATTATCAATAATTGAGAGATTTCAACGACAATCACATAGGATGTTATATTTTATTAACTTGACTTTAGTTTTTGTAGTAAATTGGAGGCAAAAATATGATTTGCTAGATTATGGTGCTTCAAGTTTCACCTAAGTTTAAAACTAGAAGGACGATTCTTGAAGTAACGTAACGTAATCTAGCAATTATCATTTTTGATTCTCATTCTATAAATGCATTGGTTATTTTCATTGACCACGTACCAAGAACTGACGTAGAATGATACCATCATTATTATATTACCATTATTATTTTTACTCCTATTATGATAATTTATATTAGACTTCATATTATCAATAATTGAGAGATCACAACGACAATCACATAGGATGTTATATTTTATAAACTTGACTTCAGTTTTTATAGTAAATTAGAGACAAAAATAAGATTTGCTAGATTATGGTGCTTCAAGTTTCACCTAAGTTAACTAGAAGGACGATTCTTGAAGTAACGTAACATAATCTAACAAGTATCATTTTTGATTCTCATTCTATAAATGCTTTGATTATTTCATTGACCACGTACCAAGAACTGATGTGGAATGATCCCATTATTATTATTATTATTTTACCATTATTATTATTATTACTATTATTATAATTATTAGACTTCATAATATCAATAATTGAGAAATTCCAAGGACCATCACATAGGATATTATATTTTATTAACTTCACTTTAGATTTTATAGTAAAATTAGAGACAAAAATAAGATATGCTAGATTATGGTGCTTCTGGTTGCATGTAAGTTAACTAGAAGGACGATTCTTGAAGTAACGTAACATAATCTAGCATGTATCATTTTTGATTCTCATTCTATAAATGCTTTGATTATTTTCATTGACCACGTAGCAAGAACTGACGTTGAATGATCCCATTATTATTACATTACCATTATTATTATTGCTACTATTTACAATTTGCAAGTCAGTTAACTAGAAAGTGGATTCTTGGAGTTGAAGTAACGTAATATAGCTGTGTATCACTGAATAATTACCATAAATTTAATTTTAAGTAAATTTAATCATATATTAATGAGCTGTTATCATCTTTATATTATTGGCATTGCTACTCTATTATTGTGTCCTTTCTCCAGTTTTAACTGAGGATATATGTTTCACTTACTCAACTCTTTTTTCTTTGCTTTTTCACCAGGAACACATATCTGTTACTTGGTTTAACTTTTCATTTTGGGAATATACTATACCATCCATCTATCGTTCTTGGCAATGCCAATGTGTGTTTTTATTGGTAAAACCATACTCAAGAACTTTGTACTGTCAATAATGAACTATATTGAAGTTAGATGGTAATCTCATAAATAACAAATTACTATTATAATCATCGTATATAGTCTAAATAATCTTGAGCTTTGTTAAATAGGCATAAAACGTTTTTATTACATTTAACTACTAAAATGATGTATTAAGTGATATGTGTGGAAGTTACATTAGTTCTTGTTAATTGAGTCTAGTAACAAAATATGTAAACACTTTTGGAATTATTCATGTTGATTGTTGAATAAAATGTTTGATATTTGATAAATGAACTATAATATTTTAATTAAAATCATGATTTTAATCAAGTTATATATCGTTTGTTGTTTGGATTATGATTCTATTTCTGCCAGGAAAGGGCTATAATACCGTATTACGTTGAACAGAAATATACTCCAATTAAGAAAAAAGCCAATTGAAATGAGAATATTATTGTTGGAAGGTGCGAGCATCTCTGATTCTATGTAGACAATTATTCTTGAAACAAGAAAATAGCGGCAATTGACAGCTAAATTCAATTGAATAGCGTGTGAAAAAAAAAGAAAATTTCGTCTTGAAACAACAATTTATATTCTTACACAATCCAAATATTCTTACCTCACGGAACAGCCAAATATTGTTGTTTCAAGGAAATATATTCTTGATACTTACTAAAAGATTCTTGTAAGTGATTTTAAGGATTTTGCTGTGTAATTACTAACAATGTAGCTGGCAATTTTCTGTCTCGACGCGCCATTCCTCTCTTTCAGCGCTGCGATCGCCTTCTGGATCATCTCGTTGTACGTTGGGTGAAGCGATGCTTTACTGGCAGTCTTTTTTGCTACTTTCTTTGATGGGGAACTAACCATGATGAAAAATTTCAAGTAAAATTGATAAACAAGATATGAGATAACTGTGTCGTTTAACGTTTTGCTTTAAAGTGAAATGCCCTCGCGCCAACAGAACTCTTGTTTATATACTGGCTACGAGGCGGACCGTCTTGAAGACAGAGGCTCGCAACTGATTTCACTCTCATTTTTAACACAACTGTGCTTTTTCGACACACAAATTCAACACATTCTTATCTAATATCGACAATTAAAGATGTGAAGACTATTCTGCACACAAGAACCCGTTGTTGGCTTTCGGTATCAGTTACTTGAATCCAGGTGAACACATTGTATGCCGAAAACGATGGCTTTTTCTCTCTACATCACTTCCCCGTTATGACCCCTAACATTTGTTCCCTTCAATATTTCCACGCCAAATACACTCAAACGCCTTTGAACATGTACCAATTGACCACTATCATACTGAATTCAACTAGATAATCGTATGATGGTGCGTTGACGAAGTTTCATAGCTAGTTTGACATGCCTATACAGGGCATTAGAATTCTGTCACTCTGATCACGTACCTATACCGCGGGGTCGATCCGTCACTGTCCGATGGCATTAGTGGCATATATTTTGAAGATTATTACAGGTGCATGCTAACAAGCACATGTTTCAGTAGAACCTTCGAGGCAAGTCAGTTACCCTATGTGGGTGCGAACGGCATTATCCGGCCTAACATAAAACTTTCAAGGACCGGCACTTCGTAAGTACGAGTGGTATCAATTTATTGCTTGAAATAAATTCGCCGCGTGAAAACTTTACCGATCAACCAGGCTACAAAACAAAGAACACATACGTACTTGTCACGGCATGTTGTTCAATTAAGTGGCCTTCCTTCGATCTTCATGAGTACCGTCGTAATCGAAGTGCAGGGCCTGCATGTTTTTCATGTTGGTCGCACAACTCAGGTAGTAAACTCTGAAGCCAGGCATGTATACGGTTGATGAACATTTAAGATTGTAGATTCAAATTTGATTAAATTCTATACAATTATGTAGACATTTACTTTCCCAGTCGATAGAAGTCTCTCGTAATTAAATTGCAAGTAAGCGACCGTCACTCTCTCAGCTCTGTTTTTATGTAGGTTTCTAAATTTGATACGCTGCCAATATTACGGTGAAGTGACAGAGAGATTGTTCCGTGCCATTAGTATTTAACTATTGCAATAATTTTAAAGGCATTCAATGCATATGCGATTATATCCCCTCCTTGGTAGCTATATAATTATATGATGGTTTTATCGTACATTCTGTAAATCCATATCTAGGTTGCGGCGGCAGTGTACAAATGTGTAGCTTGATGGTTAATATATAATGCACTATCAATGTAAACGGCTATACTGTTGACGATGTACCGCTTTCGTAGCAATTACTGTTAATTAAGTTTCTGTTTTCGTTTCGATACGTTCTGCAACATTTTCTGCATCAAATCATTCGACACGACTTGTAGGCCGATCATTCGATGTGATTGTGACGTTCGATGGTACCCGTTGCTTAGGGATACGCCAATCGCATAAGGGCGGCACTCGCGGGAAGTTGATTCGACTAATAAGAACAACAATCACTAGAAGCAGCAGATATGCATCAAACCTTGAGTAGATATAGGTTACTGAGAGGGGAAAACAAATAAAAATGGAGACAACAGACACAGACAACAGCAATCAGATATTCTTTGGAAGCGTTTATGAATAAGGCAGCTGAGATTGCGCAGAAATACACATCCAAACGAACTTCCTGAAAGCGAAAAGGAAAAATTAAAAATTAGCAATGACCATGCATGCAGCGACGTAGTAGACAACTTACGAACACAATTTCCAGAAATACATTGGAATACATAGCTGCCTTTCGAAGGTATGGCAAACGTGGTCACTACAACCAGGTGGTTGGGCATTGTACAGAGGTAAATGTTCAAATGCAGGCCTTGTGATGTGCTGTGCCTATTGATTTGCAGCAGGCCGGCAGAGTACTGATTCAGTTTAGTTATTCATGGCATAAACGTATCAAAAAGAGTCCTTTACATTTCTAAATTTGAGAATCATATGGATTTCTATGCAATTAATTCACTATATCAAAGTACTTCCAACTCTTCAATATATCATTATTCCAAATAAATGCATCAATATATGTACGCTATCTATCGACAGAATTACACAACTAAATCCCTCCCTTCGTGCATCATAAATATCTGTGCACATCATAGCTGTAGCAAGAACAACAAAAACATTCTTTGCTCGAATCATGGTACTTCACTGCATAATATAATAGAAAAAAAAATCAACGCTATATTACTGTAGGCCTACTTCTGAGATAGACTGGGCAATCCAAAATCCCATTCATTTAGAACAATATTATTTGACTTTCAAACGAGCCTGATATTTATACAGATACATTGACCAATTTAGTTACTAGTATATTGCAACAATTATTTTCAACTTGAATCCACCAATAGCAGACCACCCAACCATCATAAATTAATCCAGAGTTGTAGCTGATTGTAGTTGTTAGTTGAACGGAAAACAACATTTTTTCAAATGTTTTCAAAAAATTAAAAGATTTGTGGCTTTCAATTTTTTACATGTTCATGGTTTTGGTGTTGGTAGTGTTACTAATATCATATATAGATATACTATTCAACAGTATGCTACATTATGCTACATTCACAATTCTGGGAGCCAAACAGAGTAGTTGGTGGAATCGTATCAATTCGATTGCCAATAATGGTCTGCAGATATGGAGTGTCAAGTGCCGTTCAGATCTGCGTCGGCTATATAAGAAGGTCATTCCTAATTTCTGCTGTAGCAATCATTCACAATGTGTGTATGGCGCAATTATAGTGGTGTGTTTGTAACTACCGTTTATCACATCGTTCTCTACAAGTAAATAATCAACTGTAATATGTAATCTCCCTCCTTCCTTGAAACCCTTGTAGGGTCAGCAGCACTCTACATAATATACGATCAAACATAATTTAACTATGTAGTTTTATCTGAATCTGAACCCTACACAATGGTCTGAAATTGCCACACTGCATATAGCTGACTGAGCATGTATACATCCATGATTATGACTCAGACTTTACGGGGAATTTTACGAATGTCATTTGATGACTTTGGCATTATATTTTGCAGCCCATACCTTTGCTCCTCGGCCATTACAGACAGACACCCACCTTTAAACCATAAACCAGCGTCTTACATGATAAAACACATATCATGCAATCAATTAATACTGTAGCTTGATTAAGCAAACCAATCGACTGTGTGTAATAGGGTATAGCTAAATGTTGTTATCGTTGCCATGTAATATATTTGATGTGACTTTTACGACCAATTCTATTAGACGGCCTGAATATTTCATTGACATCACTCTTATCTTGAGTTATGTCGGCTTATTCGAAGATACCAACTTGTGCGCCATCCATGCCAAGCGTGTCACTATCATGCCAAAAGACATCCAACTTGCACGTCGCATCAGAGGAGAGCGTGCCTAGATCTTCTATATTCTAGTGCCTGCAAAAAACCGGCTTTTTTCAAAGCCACCAGATCAAATAAAGTTGATCATTTTTGCTCTGTCTGCCTTGATATTACTCCAACTAAATAGATCTTATTAAATCTCTGTCATAGTAACTGCCTATCATGATTACTTCTCAGGTTATTGTTCTATACATAATTACTAAGCCAGTATATGTCATTCTTGAAGTATAATGCAGTGCTACCAAAACAATAAATTACAGGCTAATGTGATGTCCCATCTCTATATAGGCGTCGTTCTGCTAGGTTAGTTACGTCCTAGTTACGGTAGCATGGCTACTAAAATGAGCCAGACAGGGTAATAATGTGGTTAAGAAATTGTCGTTGGCACTGAAATCCTTGTATAATATTTGTTAATTGATATGGAAGATATATGGAGAAAATATAAAATAATAAAAAAATAAATGAAAAAAGTCTACGGCACCCATTGTTCGCAATCGGTCACCCATATCGCTACTGAGTGGGCTCGACTGAGTTTGTCTTCGGGGATCGGACGAGAACCGGATCATTCTCAGTGATATGGTCGTAGACAACAGTAAGGTACAAACTTTACTACTTAAACTTGTATCATTGCCAAACCTAAGAACAGCACCAAGTGTCACTTATAATAGGCTAATTTGTAGTTGTAGAATTAGAATAGGGTCACTTAAAATTACCAACTATCAAGTGTCGATAAATATGAATCAAACAGACATTATTTTGTAAACAGACAACAATAATCGGGGGAGACAAGCATAGATGGCATCCTTCACTTAATTTGGTGGCTTCGAAAAAAGCCGTTTTGTTGGAAGACAGACACTTTCTGAATTATTTCTTCGATGCTGCTTTGCTGGATTTCTTGGCAGGAGACTTGCTGGCTTTCTTGGTTTTGCTTGCAGCTGCCTTGCCTTTGGCCACAGGCTTCACTTTTTTGGGGGACTTCTTAGCGACCTTGCTCTTTGGCTTGCGTTTGGCTGGTGACTTTTTAATAGCAGCCTTTACACTGGTCGTCTTCTTGGCAGCAGTAGATGCTTTTGGTTTGGCTGCAACAGCTGCCTTCTTTTTTGCGGGACTCTTCTTCGCTGCTGCTGGTTTGGGAACGTTGGCCAATTTAAAACGGCCACTTGCTCCTGTTCCTTTCGTGTTGATGATTGTGCCAGCGGCAAGAGCCTTGACAAGTGCCCTTCGAAGTGGTGCAGTAACGCTACTTGGCTCTCCTAGACCAGTGTAATTACTAACAATGTAGCTGGCAATTTTCTGTCTCGACGCGCCATTCCTCTCTTTCAGCGCTGCGATCGCCTTCTGGATCATCTCGTTGTACGTTGGGTGAAGCGATGCTTTACTGGCAGTCTTTTTTGCTACTTTCTTTGATGGGGAACTAACCATGATGAAAAATTTCAAGTAAAATTGGTAAACAAGATATGAGATAACTGTGTCGTTTAACGTTTTGCTTTAAAGTGAAATGCCCTCGCGCCAACAGAACTCTTGTTTATATACTGGCTACGAGGCGGACCGTCTTGAAGACAGAGGCTCGCAACTGATTTCACTCTCATTTTTAACACAACTGTGCTTTTTCGACACACAAATTCAACACATTCTTATCTAATATCGACAATTAAAGATGTGAAGACTATTCTGCACACAAGAACCCGTTGTTGGCTTTCGGTATCAGTTACTTGAATCCAGGTGAACACATTGTATGCCGAAAACGATGGCTTTTTCTCTCTACATCACTTCCCCGTTATGACCCCTAACATTTGTTCCCTTCAATATTTCCACGCCAAATACACTCAAACGCCTTTGAACATGTACCAATTGACCACTATCATACTGAATTCAACTAGATAATCGTATGATGGTGCGTTGACGAAGTTTCATAGCTAGTTTGACATGCCTATACAGGGCATTAGAATTCTGTCACTCTGATCACGTACCTATACCGCGGGGTCGATCCGTCACTGTCCGATGGCATTAGTGGCATATATTTTGAAGATTATTACAGGTGCATGCTAACAAGCACATGTTTCAGTAGAACCTTCGAGGCAAGTCAGTTACCCTATGTGGGTGCGAACGGCATTATCCGGCCTAACATAAAACTTTCAAGGACCGGCACTTCGTAAGTACGAGTGGTATCAATTTATTGCTTGAAATAAATTGGCCGCGTGAAAACTTTACCGATCAACCAGGCTACAAAACAAAGAACACATACGTACTTGTCACGGCATGTTGTTCAATTAAATGGCCTTCCTTCGATCTTCATGAGTACCGTCGTAATCGAAGTGCAGGGCCTGCATGTTTTTCATGTTGGTCGCACAACTCAGGTAGTAAACTCTGAAGCCAGGCATGTATACGGTTGATGAACATTTAAGATTGTAGATTCAAATTTGATTAAATTCTATACAATTATGTAGACATTTACTTTCCCAGTCGATAGAAGTCTCTCGTAATTAAATTGCAAGTAAGCGACCGTCACTCTCTCAGCTCTGTTTTTATGTAGGTTTCTAAATTTGATACGCTGCCAATATTACGGTGAAGTGACAGAGAGATTGTTCCGTGCCATTAGTATTTAACTACTGCAATAGGCAATTTTAAAGGCATTCAATGCATATGCGATTATATCCACTCCTTCATAGCTATATAATTATATGATGGTTTCATCGTACATTCTGTAAATCCATATCTAGGTTGCGGCGGCAGTGTACAAATGTATAGCTTGATGGTTAATATATAATGCACTATCAATGTAAACGGCTATACTGTTGACGATGTACCGCTTTCGTAGCAATTACTGTTAATCAAGTTTCTGTTTTCGTTTCGATACGTTCTGCAACATTTTCTGCATCAAATCATTCGACACGACTTGTAGGCCGATCATTCGATGTGATTGTGACGTTCGATGGTACCCGTTGCTTAGGGATACGCCAATCGCATAAGGGCGGCACTCGCGGGAAGTTGATTCGACTAATAAGAACAACAATCACTAGAAGCAGCAGATACGCATCAAACCTTGAGTAGATATAGGTTACTGAGAGGGGAAAACAAATAAAAATGGAGACAACAGACACAGACAACAGCAATCAGATATTCTTTGGAAGCGTTTATGAATAAGGCAGCTGAGATTGCGCAGAAATACACATCCAAACAAACTTCCTGAAAGCGAAAAGGAAAAATTAAAAATTAGCAATGACCATGCATGCAGCGACGTAGTAGACAACTTACGAACACAATTTCCAGAAATACATTGGAATACATAGCTGCCTTTCGAAGGTATGGCAAACGTGGTCACTACAGCCAGGTGGTTGGGCATTGTACAGAGGTAAATGTTCAAATGCAGGCCTTGTGATGTGCTGTGCCTATTGATTTGCAGCAGGCCGGCAGAGTATTGATTTAGTTTAGTTATTCATGGCATAAACGTATCAAAAAGAGTCCTTTACATTTCTAAATTTGAGAATCATATGGATTTCTATGCAATTAATTCACTATATCAAAGTACTTCCAACTCTTCAATATATCATTATTCCAAATAAATGCATCAATATATGTACGCTATCTATCGACAGAATTACACAACTAAATCCCTCCCTTCGTGCATCATAAATATCTGTGCACATCATAGCTGTAGCAAGAACAACAAAAACATTCTTTGCTCGAATCATGGTACTTCACTGCATAATATAATAGAAAAAAAAATCAACGCTATATTACTGTAGGCCTACTTATGAGATAGACTGGGCAATCCAAAATCCCATTCATTTCATACGCAGTAATCTCTATACCTCTATACTGCAGTCTGAACTTTTTATCGCCTATAGAGCAATATTATGTGACTTTCAAAATGAGCCTGATATTTATACAGAACAAATTCAAATTCACCAGCAGCAAGTAGACTGTCTACTCGTCAGTCATATAACCCGGCTTTTTTCAAAGCAACCAAATCTAAGCAAAGAAAACATATTGCGTTGTCACAATTTTATCGTTTTATCTATTGTCGTAATGTTCATTTCTTACGCAGTAATCTCTATACCTCTATACTGCAGTCTGAACTTTTTATCGCCTATAGAACAATATTATTTGACTTTCAAACGAGCCTGATATTTATACAGATACATTGACCAATTTAGCTACTAGTATATTGCAACAATTATTTTCAACTTGAATCCACCAACAGAAGACCACCCAACCATCATAAATTAATCCAGAGTTGTAGCTGATTGTAGTTGTTAGTTGAACTGAAAACAACATTTTTTCAAATGTTTTCAAAAAATTAAAAGATTTGTGGCTTTCAATTTTTTACATGTTCATGGTTTTGTTGTTGGTAGTGTTACTAATATCATATACAGATATACTATTCAACAGTATGCTACATTATGCTACATAATATACGATCAAACATAATTTAACTATGTAGTTTTATCTGAATCTGAACCCTACACAATGGTCTGAAATTGCCACACTGCATATAGTTGACTGAGCATGTATACATCCATGATTATGATTCAGAATTTACGGGGAATTTTAGGAATGTCATTTGATGACTTTGGCATTATATTTTGCAGCCCATACCTTTGCTCCTCGGCCATTACAGACAGACACCCACCTTTAAACCATAAACCAGCGTCTTACATGATAAAACACATATCATGCAATCAATTAATACTGTAGCTTGATTAAGCAAACCAATCGACTGTGTGTAATAGGGTATAGCTAAATGTTGTTATTGTTGCCATGTAATATATTTGATGTGACTTTTACGATCAATTCTATTAGACGGCCTGAATATTTCATTGACATCACTCTTATCTTGACTGGCAACACTTTCTCCTTCAAACTCATCAGATAATACGGTCAATATGCACTGACGACCACGTATCACTACAGTCAAGACGGTCAAATAGACGCACCCATAAATGTATGATTATTCAAATTTGATTCAAAGCTGTATTGTATAATTGGTCTTTGAAAACACTATGTAAACTTTTCATCTAGAGAAACTGACGGACAATAGCCAAAAATTAACTACCTGACTGGTCACACCTGATTTTATACCTGATTGGTTTTCTGCATTAAGTTATCCCTGAATGCCAACAGACCACATCAAATTTATTATGTTATTTGGTCATTTCAACCTTTGAATTTCAACCAAGTGCTGTATGCATTCATGCCACTAATTATTTACAATATTCTAGTTATGAGTTTGTGTGTGTGTGTGTGTGTAAATTGCATTTGTCATTGGGTTGCTAGTGGGGCAACAGCATACTGACTATAAGCAGGCTCCAACAGGATACGAGCAGCAAATCAAGTCTCTCTAGTTACTCTTGCCACAATGGTCTAGCTTGCTGACTGCTTAGAGTTCCTCTGTCAATCTCATAATATATTATTTCGTAACTTGCTGGTAATTTTTTGATATGTTCTTGTATCAAACTTGTTATATTTACGCTGTACCGTATTTTATTATTTTTTACCCGTGGAAGCTGTTGTGTCTCGCAAATGCGTTCAGTTACCAGACTAATTTTATTGTGCAATGCCGTACTCCTTGATAATCTAACATTAACCGTATATATGAAATTTTGTATTCAAGTGTTAACTGTCCTTTATGAATTGTCTTTTCATTCATTATTTAATTCGTCAAAAATGACACGCAAAAACAAAGGCGAACGAAACTCTGGCAAAAATCTTGCCGGGTTGCTATATCTGTAGGCCTATACTAATGCTACACATAGGCTACAAGTAGGCCTACTTAATACTCATGTTACTTATTCATTCAAGCTCCGGTATATTTAGCATTGAGCACTATACATATGCAAGTGTGGGCACTATATGTTTTATTGTCATATTATTCATTAGATCGCATAAATTAATACTATATGTTTTACTTAAATATATTATCATGTACTCTTTACTTTAATAGTTGAATCATCTTTATCAAGATATTGTTCTAATCAACAAGCGTTTAGTTTCTGGATAGGCCGCCATGCTGTCATTTGTACACACATGAGTGACTGGCGAACAACAAAAAATACTTTGCGAAATTGGTTTCTTGCACATTCAGATGCTGCGCAATGTGATGGACTGAGCTGTTCACATAACAAATTGAATTCTAAAATCTTGAAATCCTGAAAATCTTGAAAAACTGTAGGCCTAATATGGATGAAGTTTACAGTCTGACGTTTGGACAATTGAATGTACTGCTGTATATATGTTCAATTTTGAGCAACAATATTATGTATGACGAGCTGAAAACAATGTGTTTGGCTTTTGTTATAAGCCTACACAGTTTTCATTATTCATTGGAATCGTGCTCCTTCAAGTACTTCATATTTATTGTTTATATATATATTATATTATATTATATTATATTATGTATTATTTATTTATTGAATTCTAAGGTATTAACATGACACTTAAAATTAAAATTAACACTCAACTGTTGTATCTCGTGATAATTCACACCTACTAATTAATGTAAATAACATGTAATCTATTGCGCAGCAACTAATTCGGTTCACTCATGTCACTATATTACTAGCACCATATTATCATTATTATAACAATATTATATCCTATCAACTGCGCCATGTTCTGTTCGTATTAGAACCAATACTGAAGAGACATATAAACACACATAGGGTTCAATTGGTAGGATTTGTTAATTAGATATATACTGGATAGGATATAATATTGTTATAATAATGATAATACGGTGCTAGTCTTAATATAATGACATGACTGAACTAAATTAGTTGCTGCGCAATAGATTGATTATATGTATTTACATTAATACGAACATAGCATTAACTAACTAAATTGCATAATCAAGTTGTCATTCATGCCCGGCATTCATATTTTCCGGAGAAATCAAAACCACCGTTGTCGGTTATAATAATCTGAAATCAAAACTGTACTCCGTGCACATGACTCTATCGCCGTTGTTCACTGACAAGTGAAACTCGCTGGTTCGTTAAGACATGGGGCCCTGCCATGTCTCTATGTTAGGCATAGCCTACACCTTTTACACATCATTTCACAGTTGATCGGCCAGTTCAACATATTGTCTACAATGTAGCTAGAATTATAATTATGCTTAGGCTAGTGAGTGTGTAGGGTCATCTAAATATAACTGTTATATTCCTGTCATGTTCATGTAATAATTACTTTTTTTTACATCAGAATATCCGTATTTCTATTTTAGCCTGAAATTTCAGGATCAATATAACATATTACTATATAGCCTACTAACAATCAGAGCTGTAAGGACACGCTTGTGTAGCGGCAATTGCCATTTCCCGTTATGAGGATCAGCTGTTCAACAATATGACACTAGCTATATTGATTTCAATTCTGTACAACATAGGCCTACGCAGGTTTGCAGATTTAAAAAGCTATGATTGATTAGGATAATTGCACATGTAGAATTGAAATAGAATCGATCGATCTCCACATTATGGGGCCTATTAGCTAGTCTACTCCAGTGGGCTACTGTCATGTTTAGTTAATTGTATTCATACCTGACATGTGGACAAGCTGATCAAGGAGTCAAAATAGTGCATACAGACTGTTTACTCCATGCCATGCACAGCAGTCGACAAACCCAGAATATAGTATTAAAGATCCCATCCTTTCGTCCAACTTGGATCAACGCATTTAAAAGTATGAACACCAATAACTGGTTAAAGGCTTGCATTGTCGTGAATTGCAAATCAAATTATCCATTAGGGATATTACTATCTATAAGACGTCCATGTTTATTGAAGCTATAGACGAGGTTGACGCATAGAGGCTAACGCACTGTTTTGGAATCGAGGGTCGCGTTGAAGGGGGAATCTAGAATACGGCGCGTTAGGGGTGTCCTAGATTACAGTAGTGTACTGTGCAACCGCATACTAGGTTGGTCAAAATTAAATTAAAATAGTTCAAGGCAAAATAAAATGACTACAAGAAAGACAATCGCTAACAGGTTGTTACTTTGCTGAATTTGGTGGCTTTGAAAAAAGCCGGTTTGATGACGTTGAGCCATGATGTAGACGGAGCTTATGCTTTCTTGGCTGCTTTGGCTTCGGTCTTCTTTGGCAGAAGAACAGCCTGGATGTTGGGTAAAACACCACCTTGGGCAATGGTTACTCCAGACAACAGTTTGTTTAACTCTTCGTCGTTCCTCACAGCCAATTGCAAATGGCGAGGGATAATACGGCTCTTCTTGTTGTCACGGGCAGCATTACCTGCTAACTCGAGGATTTCAGCAGACAAATATTCGAGAACAGCGGCCAAGTAAACTGGTGCACCAGCTCCAACTCGTTTCGCGTAGTTACCCTTACGAAGAATACGATGAACACGACCAACTGGAAATTGCAGACCAGCACGAGATGATCTCGATTTAGGCTTTGATCTTGCTTTACCGCCTTTACCACGTCCAGACATGATGAGAAAATTAATGAAGTAGGTTTACAGATAAATCTACGACAAACGCTTGCTTTGAGTTCAATGTTGTGAATGACTCCGGCTTGGGGCTGCGCGCCTGAAATAGTAATGAGAAGGCTCGAAAAAGCCATGTCTATTGTTCTAGGCCATCCCGACGTACTGGAAAGCAATTTCAATGAGCGCCCGATCTGTTGTTTCGATTCGCGCCAATTTCGAGCCTACTCTCTCCAGGGCTCAAATACAAGAAGCCGCGCGCGAAACGATAAACTTCAGTTGTTCACAACACCAGCCTACACAGGATCACTTGTTTACCGTTGTTAGTTTTGCAACTTATTGATTAAATCATGTCTGACGCTGCAGCAGCCAAAGGAGGAAAGCAGGCACCTAAAGTCGCCAAGAAGGGAGAGAAGAAGGCCGGTATCGGCAAGAAAGGTAAAGCACCAGGAGAAAAATCAAAACGCCACCGCAAGAGACGTGAGAGTTACTCCATCTACATTTACAAGGTTCTCAAACAAGTACATCCCGACACTGGAATCGCTAGCAAGGCAATGAACATCATGAACTCATTTGTCAATGACATCTTCGAGCGTATTGCTGCCGAGGCATCTCGTTTGGCTTTGTACAACAAAAAGTCAACCATCACATCGAGGGAAATCCAAACAGCAGTCCGTCTCCTCTTGCCCGGAGAGTTGGCCAAACATGCAGTCAGTGAAGGCACCAAGGCCGTCACCAAATTCACCAGCAGCAAGTAGACTGTCTACTCGTCAGTCCTATAACCCGGCTTTTTTCAAAGCCACCAAATCTAAGCAAAGAAAACATATTGCGTTGTCACAATTTTATCGTTTTATCTATTGTCGTAATGTTTCAATTATTGCATGCGTGTACCGTGTCTTAGGCCGTCTATATCTGCGTATGTTGTGTGTGTGTGTGTATATGTCTCCTTCCTCCCCACATCTGTCTGATCCTGGTATGTTGACCAATGATTTTATTTATAATGACTTTAAACACAAACAGTATTCTATTTTCCGATCCGGTGTCCGCCACTACTGATTGATTGATGTAATAACTATATTATTAGCATTCCATTGACTTGTGAACTAGTGACATGCGGTGATACAATAAGGATGACAACAATTATTTGCACTGAACGAATTGCTCACTGGTATATTATTGATCGCAGCAGTCGTATTAATCTAACGAAGGCATTTTATTATCCGGTACGGTTTCCGTAATCAATATTAAAAAATCAGATTTCACTGCCTGATATGTACAGAATATACGAGTACGTACTTCAAGTTACATGCAATACATGCCTCGTTATTGGTTCTTGGACAGATGCTTTACAAAAATTATATAAACATTGAAATTTCCGCGGATATTCTGACACCCCGCCCGCCCGGAAGATAGGTACAGTAACACGAAACATGTGTAATAAGTTAGTAGTATGCCACGTTAGGATCCGATAACTTTTCATTTCAGTCATTTACTTTCAGATCAACCTAAACTACTTTATATGCAACGAGACAAAATATAACGCATGACACAAAACAGCAATCAAACAATTCTCTGACTTGATTTGGTGGCTTTGAAAAAAGCCGGGTATAAGTGAGCACTGTGTAAGCAGTGAAATCAACCTCCGAATCCGTAGAGGGTACGTCCTTGTCTTTTCAGAGCGTATACGACATCCATGGCAGTGACAGTCTTGCGTTTAGCATGTTCGGTGTAAGTAACAGCATCACGAATGACATTCTCTAAGAATACTTTGAGTACGCCACGAGTCTCTTCGTAGATAAGTCCTGAGATACGTTTGACACCACCACGACGAGCAAGACGGCGAATAGCTGGTTTGGTGATTCCTTGGATGTTATCACGTAAAATCTTGCGATGACGCTTTGCACCTCCCTTTCCGAGTCCTTTTCCTCCTTTACCACGTCGAGACATTTTGAAGTTCAATCGACTGTATTCAACAAAATCAAATTCAGATTGAAGTGAAAAGCCCGCGCTGTTGTTGCTTTTAAGCCTCTTCAATCCCGCCTGCCCGACTTGAAGGTGCCCGTGTGCCAAAACAGCTACCGATTCGCTTGCCTGAACGCGCGCCCGCCAAAACTAGGTAACACAAAACAAACTTTGCGCCTTCCAGACCAACTCCAATTACCGACCAATCAGATGGAGTTTCTTTCTACCAATGAAATCTGTCGAGGTACAATGGGTTATCTTGCCCAGGCCTCATCTGAAATCGCATTTTGTTCTGAGCGCCAGATTCAATTTTCATCTCATTTCATGTTGTTGTTCAACTCGTTAGCATCAATCTCATAAGAAGGAAACATGGCTCGTACCAAGCAAACTGCTCGCAAATCAACTGGTGGTAAAGCACCACGAAAACAACTGGCTACCAAGGCCGCTCGCAAGAGTGCCCCAGCCACTGGTGGTGTCAAGAAGCCCCATCGTTATCGACCTGGCACTGTTGCCCTACGAGAAATTCGTCGTTACCAAAAGTCAACTGAGTTGCTTATCCGCAAGCTGCCCTTTCAACGTCTTGTAAGAGAAATTGCACAGGACTTCAAGACTGACTTGCGATTCCAAAGCTCTGCCGTCATGGCACTGCAAGAAGCATCTGAATCATACCTTGTCGGCTTATTCGAAGATACCAACTTGTGCGCCATCCATGCCAAGCGTGTCACTATCATGCCAAAAGACATCCAACTTGCACGTCGCATCAGAGAAGAGCGTGCCTAGATCTTCTATATTCTAGTGCCTGCAAAAAACCGGCTTTTTTCAAAGCCACCAAATCAAATAAAGTTGATCATTTTTGCTCTGTCTGCCTTGATATTACTCCAACTAAATAGATCTTATTAAATCTCTGTCATAGTAACTGCCTATCATGATTACTTCTCAGGTTATTGTTCTATACATAATTACTAAGCCAGTATATGTCATTCTTGAAGTATAATGCAGTGCTACCAAAACAATAAATTACAGGCTAATGTGATGTCCCATCTCTATATAGGCGTCGTTCTGCTAGGTTAGTTACGTCCTAGTTACGGTAGCATGGCTACTAAAATGAGCCAGACAGGGTAATAATAATGTGGTTAATAAAATGTCGTTGGCACTGAAATCCTTGTATAATATTTGTTAATTGATATGGAAGATATATGGAGAAAATATAAAATAATAAAAAAATAAATGAAAAAAGTCTACGGCACCCATTGTTCGCAATCGGTCACCCATATCGCTACTGAGTGGGCTCGACTGAGTTTGTCTTCGGGGATCGGACGAGAACCAGATCATTCTCAGTGATATGGTCGTAGACAACAGTAAGGTACAAACTTTACTACTTAAACTTGTATCATTGCCAAACCTAAGAACAGCACCAAGTGTCACTTATAATAGGCTAATTTGTAGTTGTAGAATTAGAATAGGGTCACTTAAAATTACCAACTATCAAGTGTCGATAAATATGAATCAAACAGACATTATTTTGTAAACAGACAACAATAATCGGGGGAGACAAGCATAGATGGCATCCTTCACTTAATTTGGTGGCTTTGAAAAAAGCCGTTTTGTTGGAAGACAGACACTTTCTGAATTATTTCTTCGATGCTGCTTTGCTGGATTTCTTGGCAGGAGACTTGCTGGCTTTCTTGGTTTTGCTTGCAGCTGCCTTGCCTTTGGCCACAGGCTTCACTTTTTTGGGGGACTTGGCGGTTTTCTTAACGACCTTGCTCTTTGGCTTGCGTTTGGCTGGTGACTTTTTAGCAGCAGCCTTTACACTGGTCGTCTTCTTGGCAGCAGTAGATGCTTTTGGTTTGGCTGCAACAGCTGCCTTCTTTTTTGCGGGACTCTTCTTCGCTGCTGCTGGTTTGGGAACGTTGGCCAATTTAAAACGGCCACTTGCTCCTGTTCCTTTCGTGTTGATGATTGTGCCAGCGGCAAGAGCCTTGACAAGTGCCCTTCGAAGTGGTGCAGTAACGCTACTTGGCTCTCCTAGACCAGTGTAATTACTAACAATGTAGCTGGCAATTTTCTGTCTCGACGCGCCATTCCTCTCTTTCAGCGCTGCGATCGCCTTCTGGATCATCTCGTTGTACGTTGGGTGAAGCGATGCTTTACTGGCAGTCTTTTTTGCTACTTTCTTTGATGGGGAACTAACCATGATGAAAAATTTCAAGTAAAATTGATAAACAAGATATGAGATAACTGTGTCGTTTAACGTTTTGCTTTAAAGTGAAATGCCCTCGCGCCAACAGAACTCTTGTTTATATACTGGCTACGAGGCGGACCGTCTTGAAGACAGAGGCTCGCAACTGATTTCACTCTCATTTTTAACACAACTGTGCTTTTTCGACACACAAATTCAACACATTCTTATCTAATATCGACAATTAAAGATGTGAAGACTATTCTGCACACAAGAACCCGTTGTTGGCTTTCGGTATCAGTTACTTGAATCCAGGTGAACACATTGTATGCCGAAAACGATGGCTTTTTCTCTCTACATCACTTCCCCGTTATGACCCCTAACATTTGTTCCCTTCAATATTTCCACGCCAAATACACTCAAACGCCTTTGAACATGTACCAATTGACCACTATCATACTGAATTCAACTAGATAATCGTATGATGGTGCGTTGACGAAGTTTCATAGCTAGTTTGACATGCCTATACAGGGCATTAGAATTCTGTCACTCTGATCACGTACCTATACCGCGGGGTCGATCCGTCACTGTCCGATGGCATTAGTGGCATATATTTTGAAGATTATTACAGGTGCATGCTAACAAGCACATGTTTCAGTAGAACCTTCGAGGCAAGTCAGTTACCCTATGTGGGTGCGAACGGCATTATCCGGCCTAACATAAAACTTTCAAGGAACGGCACTTCGTAAGTACGAGTGGTATCAATTTATTGCTTGAAATAAATTGGCCGCGTGAAAACTTTACCGATCAACCAGGCTACAAAACAAAGAACACATACGTACTTGTCACGGCATGTTGTTCAATTAAATGGCCTTCCTTCGATCTTCATGAGTACCGTCGTAATCGAAGTGCAGGGCCTGCATGTTTTTCATGTTGGTCGCACAACTCAGGTAGTAAACTCTGAAGCCAGGCATGTATACGGTTGATGAACATTTAAGATTGTAGATTCAAATTTGATTAAATTCTATACAATTATGTAGACATTTACTTTCCCAGTCGATAGAAGTCTCTCGTAATTAAATTGCAAGTAAGCGACCGTCACTCTCTCAGCTCTGTTTTTATGTAGGTTTCTAAATTTGATACGCTGCCAATATTACGGTGAAGTGACAGAGAGATTGTTCCGTGCCATTAGTATTTAACTACTGCAATAGGCAATTTTAAAGGCATTCAATGCATATGCGATTATATCCACTCCTTCATAGCTATATAATTATATGATGGTTTCATCGTACATTCTGTAAATCCATATCTAGGTTGCGGCGGCAGTGTACAAATGTATAGCTTGATGGTTAATATATAATGCACTATCAATGTAAACGGCTATACTGTTGACGATGTACCGCTTTCGTAGCAATTACTGTTAATCAAGTTTCTGTTTTCGTTTCGATACGTTCTGCAACATTTTCTGCATCAAATCATTCGACACGACTTGTAGGCCGATCATTCGATGTGATTGTGACGTTCGATGGTACCCGTTGCTTAGGGATACGCCAATCGCATAAGGGCGGCACTCGCGGGAAGTTGATTCGACTAATAAGAACAACAATCACTAGAAGCAGCAGATACGCATCAAACCTTGAGTAGATATAGGTTACTGAGAGGGGAAAACAAATAAAAATGGAGACAACAGACACAGACAACAGCAATCAGATATTCTTTGGAAGCGTTTATGAATAAGGCAGCTGAGATTGCGCAGAAATACACATCCAAACAAACTTCCTGAAAGCGAAAAGGAAAAATTAAAAATTAGCAATGACCATGCATGCAGCGACGTAGTAGACAACTTACGAACACAATTTCCAGAAATACATTGGAATACATAGCTGCCTTTCGAAGGTATGGCAAACGTGGTCACTACAGCCAGGTGGTTGGGCATTGTACAGAGGTTTATGTTCAAATGCAGGCCTTGTGATGTGCTGTGCCTATTGATTTGCAGCAGGCCGGCAGAGTATTGATTTAGTTTAGTTATTCATGGCATAAACGTATCAAAAAGAGTCCTTTACATTTCTAAATTTGAGAATCATATGGATTTCTATGCAATTAATTCACTATATCAAAGTACTTCCAACTCTTCAATATATCATTATTCCAAATAAATGCATCAATATATGTACGCTATCTATCGACAGAATTACACAACTAAATCCCTCCCTTCGTGCATCATAAATATCTGTGCACATCATAGCTGTAGCAAGAACAACAAAAACATTCTTTGCTCGAATCATGGTACTTCACTGCATAATATAATAGAAAAAAAAATCAACGCTATATTACTGTAGGCCTACTTATGAGATAGACTGGGCAATCCAAAATCCCATTCATTTCATACGCAGTAATCTCTATACCTCTATACTGCAGTCTGAACTTTTTATCACCTATAGAGCAATATTATGTGACTTTCAAAATGAGCCTGATATTTATACAGAACAAATTCAAATTCACCAGCAGCAAGTAGACTGTCTACTCGTCAGTCCTATAACCCGGCTTTTTTCAAAGCAACCAAATCTAAGCAAAGAAAACATATTGCGTTGTCACAATTTTATCGTTTTATCTATTGTCGTAATGTTCATTTCTTACGCAGTAATCTCTATACCTCTATACTGCAGTCTGAACTTTTTATCGCCTATAGAACAATATTATTTGACTTTCAAACGAGCCTGATATTTATACAGATACATTGACCAATTTAGTTACTAGTATATTGCAACAATTATTTTCAACTTGAATCCACCAACAGAAGACCACCCAACCATCATAAATTAATCCAGAGTTGTAGCTGATTGTAGTTGTTAGTTGAACTGAAAACAACATTTTTTCAAATGTTTTCAAAAAATTAAAAGATTTGTGGCTTTCAATTTTTTACATGTTCATGGTTTTGTTGTTGGTAGTGTTACTAATATCATATACAGATATACTATTCAACAGTATGCTACATTATGCTACATTCACAATTCTGGGAGCCAAACAGAGTAGTTGGTGGAATCGTATCAATTCGATTGCCAATAATGGTCTGCAGATATGGAGTGTCAAGTGCCGTTCAGATCTGCGTCGGCTATATAAGAAGGTCATTCCTAATTTATGCTGTAGCAATCATTTACAATGTGTGTATGGCGCAATTATAGTGGTGTGTTTGTAACTACCGTTTATCACATCGTTCTCTACAAGTAAATAATCAACTGTAATATGTAATCTCCCTCCTTCCTTGAAACCCTTGTAGGGTCAGCAGCACTCTACATAATATACGATCAAACATAATTTAACTATGTAGTTTTATCTGAATCTGAACCCTACACAATGGTCTGAAATTGCCACACTGCATATAGCTGACTGAGCATGTATACATCCATGATTATGATTCAGAATTTACGGGGAATTTTAGGAATGTCATTTGATGACTTTGGCATTATATTTTGCAGCCCATACCTTTGCTCCTCGGCCATTACAGACAGACACCCACCTTTAAACCATAAACCAGCGTCTTACATGATAAAACACATATCATGCAATCAATTAATACTGTAGCTTGATTAAGCAAACCAATCGACTGTGTGTAATAGGGTATAGCTAAATGTTGTTATTGTTGCCATGTAATATATTTGATGTGACTTTTACGATCAATTCTATTAGACGGCCTGAATATTTCATTGACATCACTCTTATCTTGACTGGCAACACTTTCTCCTTCAAACTCATCAGATAATACGGTCAATATGCACTGACGACCACGTATCACTACAGTCAAGACGGTCAAATAGACGCACCCATAAATGTATGATTATTCAAATTTGATTCAAAGCTGTATTGTATAATTGGTCTTTGAAAACACTATGTAAACTTTTCATCTAGAGAAACTGACGGACAATAGCCAAAAATTAACTACCTGACTGGTCACACCTGATTTTATACCTGATTGGTTTTCTGCATTAAGTTATCCCTGAATGCCAACAGACCACATCAAATTTATTATGTTATTTGGTCATTTCAACCTTTGAATTTCAACCAAGTGCTGTATGCATTCATGCCACTAATTATTTACAATATTCTAGTTATGAGTTTGTGTGTGTGTGTGTGTGTAAATTGCATTTGTCATTGGGTTGCTAGTGGGGCAACAGCATACTGACTATAAGCAGGCTCCAACAGGATACGAGCAGCAAATCAAGTCTCTCTAGTTACTCTTGCCACAATGGTCTAGCTTGCTGACTGCTTAGAGTTCCTCTGTCAATCTCATAATATATTATTTCGTAACTTGCTGGTAATTTTTTGATATGTTCTTGTATCAAACTTGTTATATTTACGCTGTACCGTATTTTATTATTTTTTACCCGTGGAAGCTGTTGTGTCTCGCAAATGCGTTCAGTTACCAGACTAATTTTATTGTGCAATGCCGTACTCCTTGATAATCTAACATTAACCGTATATATGAAATTTTGTATTCAAGTGTTAACTGTCCTTTATGAATTGTCTTTTCATTCATTATTTAATTCGTCAAAAATGACACGCAAAAACAAAGGCGAACGAAACTCTGGCAAAAATCTTGCCGGGTTGCTATATCTGTAGGCCTATACTAATGCTACACATAGGCTACAAGTAGGCCTACTTAATACTCATGTTACTTATTCATTCAAGCTCCGGTATATTTAGCATTGAGCACTATACATATGCAAGTGTGGGCACTATATGTTTTATTGTCATACTATTCATTAGATCGCATAAATTAATACTATATGTTTTACTTAAATATATTATCATGTACTCTTTACTTTAATAGTTGAATCATCTTTATCAAGATATTGTTCTAATCAACAAGCGTTTAGTTTCTGGATAGGCCGCCATGCTGTCATTTGTACACACATGAGTGACTGGCTAACAACAAAAAATACTTTGCGAAATTGGTTTCTTGCACATTCAGATGCTGCGCAATGTGATGGACTGAGCTGTTCACATAACAAATTGAAATCTAAAATCTTGAAATCCTGAAAATCTTGAAAAACTGTAGGCCTAATATGGATGAAGTTTACAGTCTGACGTTTGGACAATTGAATGTACTGCTGTATATATGTTCAATTTTGAGCAACAATATTATGTATGACGAGCTGAAAACAATGTGTTTGGCTTTTGTTATAAGCCTACACAGTTTTCATTATTCATTGGAATCGTGCTCCTTCAAGTACTTCATATTTATTGTTTATATATATATTATATTATATTATATTATATTATGTATTATTTATTTATTGAATTCTAAGGTATTAACATGACACTTAAAATTAAAATTAACACTCAACTGTTGTATCTCGTGATAATTCACACCTACTAATTAATGTAAATAACATGTAATCTATTGCGCAGCAACTAATTCGGTTCACTCATGTCACTATATTACTAGCACCATATTATCATTATTATAACAATATTATATCCTATCAACTGCGCCATGTTCTGTTCGTATTAGAACCAATACTGAAGAGACATATAAACACACATAGGGTTCAATTGGTAGGATTTGTTAATTAGATATATACTGGATAGGATATAATATTGTTATAATAATGATAATACGGTGCTAGTCTTAATATAATGACATGACTGAACTAAATTAGTTGCTGCGCAATAGATTGATTATATGTATTTACATTAATACGAACATAGCATTAACTAACTAAATTGCATAATCAAGTTGTCATTCATGCCCGGCATTCATATTTTCCGGAGAAATCAAAACCACCGTTGTCGGTTATAATAATCTGAAATCAAAACTGTACTCCGTGCACATGACTCTATCGCCGTTGTTCACTGACAAGTGAAACTCGCTGGTTCGTTAAGACATGGGGCCCTGCCATGTCTCTATGTTAGGCATAGCCTACACCTTTTACACATCATTTCACAGTTGATCGGCCAGTTCAACATATTGTCTACAATGTAGCTAGAATTATAATTATGCTTAGGCTAGTGAGTGTGTAGGGTCATCTAAATATAACTGTTATATTCCTGTCATGTTCATGTAATAATTACTTTTTTTTACATCAGAATATCCGTATTTCTATTTTAGCCTGAAATTTCAGGATCAATATAACATATTACTATATATAGCCTACTAACAATCAGAGCTGTAAGGACACGCTTGTGTAGCGGCAATTGCCATTTCCCGTTATGAGGATCAGCTGTTCAACAATATGACACTAGCTATATTGATTTCAATTCTGTACAACATAGGCCTACGCAGGTTTGCAGATTTAAAAAGCTATGATTGATTAGGAAAATTGCACATGTAGAATTGAAATAGAATCGATCGATCTCCACATTATGGGGCCTATTAGCTAGTCTACTCCAGTGGGCTACTGTCATGTTTAGTTAATTGTATTCATACCTGACATGTGGACAAGCTGATCAAGGAGTCAAAATAGTGCATACAGACTGTTTACTCCATGCCATGCACAGCAGTCGACAAACCCAGAATATAGTATTAAAGATCCCATCCTTTCGTCCAACTTGGATCAACGCATTTAAAAGTATGAACACCAATAACTGGTTAAAGGCTTGCATTGTCGTGAAATGCAAATCAAATTATCCATTAGGGATATTACTATCTATAAGACGTCCATGTTTATTGAAGCTATAGACGAGGTTGACGCATAGAGGCTAACGCACTGTTTTGGAATCGAGGGTCGCGTTGAAGGGGGAATCTAGAATACGGCGCGTTAGGGGTGTCCTAGATTACAGTAGTGTACTGTGCAAACGCATACTAGGTTGGTCAAAATTAAATTAAAATAGTTCAAGGCAAAATAAAATGACTACAAGAAAGACAATCGCTAACAGGTTGTTACTTTGCTGAATTTGGTGGCTTTGAAAAAAGCCGGTTTGATGACGTTGAGCCATGATGTAGACGGAGCTTATGCTTTCTTGGCTGCTTTGGCTTCGGTCTTCTTTGGCAGAAGAACAGCCTGGATGTTGGGTAAAACACCACCTTGGGCAATGGTTACTCCAGACAACAGTTTGTTTAACTCTTCGTCGTTCCTCACAGCCAATTGCAAATGGCGAGGGATAATACGGCTCTTCTTGTTGTCACGGGCAGCATTACCTGCTAACTCGAGGATTTCAGCAGACAAATATTCGAGAACAGCGGCCAAGTAAACTGGTGCACCAGCTCCAACTCGTTTCGCGTAGTTACCCTTACGAAGAATACGATGAACACGACCAACTGGAAATTGCAGACCAGCACGAGATGATCTCGATTTAGGCTTTGATTTTGCTTTACCGCCTTTACCACGTCCAGACATGATGAGAAAATTAATGAAGTAGGTTTACAGATAAATCTACGACAAACGCTTGCTTTGAGTTCAATGTTGTGAATGACTCCGGCTTGGGGCTGCGCGCCTGAAATAGTAATGAGAAGGCTCGAAAAAGCCATGTCTATTGTTCTAGGCCATCCCGACGTACTGGAAAGCAATTTCAATGAGCGCCCGATCTGTTGTTTCGATTCGCGCCAATTTCGAGCCTACTCTCTCCAGGGCTCAAATACAAGAAGCCGCGCGCGAAACGATAAACTTCAGTTGTTCACAACACCAGCCTACACAGGATCACTTGTTTACCGTTGTTAGTTTTGCAACTTATTGATTAAATCATGTCTGACGCTGCAGCAGCCAAAGGAGGAAAGCAGGCACCTAAAGTCGCCAAGAAGGGAGAGAAGAAGGCCGGTATCGGCAAGAAAGGTAAAGCACCAGGAGAAAAATCAAAACGCCACCGCAAGAGACGTGAGAGTTACTCCATCTACATTTACAAGGTTCTCAAACAAGTACATCCCGACACTGGAATCGCTAGCAAGGCAATGAACATCATGAACTCATTTGTCAATGACATCTTCGAGCGTATTGCTGCCGAGGCATCTCGTTTGGCTTTGTACAACAAAAAGTCAACCATCACATCGAGGGAAATCCAAACAGCAGTCCGTCTCCTCTTGCCCGGAGAGTTGGCCAAACATGCAGTCAGTGAAGGCACCAAGGCCGTCACCAAATTCACCAGCAGCAAGTAGACTGTCTACTCGTCAGTCCTATAACCCGGCTTTTTTCAAAGCCACCAAATCTAAGCAAAGAAAACATATTGCGTTGTCACAATTTTATCGTTTTATCTATTGTCGTAATGTTTCAATTATTGCATGCGTGTACCGTGTCTTAGGCCGTCTATATCTGCGTATGTTGTGTGTGTGTGTGTGTATATGTCTCCTTCCTCCCCACATCTGTCTGATCCTGGTATGTTGACCAATGATTTTATTTATAATGACTTTAAACACAAACAGTATTCTATTTTCCGATCCGGTGTCCGCCACTACTGATTGATTGATGTAATAACTATATTATTAGCATTCCATTGACTTGTGAACTAGTGACATGCGGTGATACAATAAGGATGACAACAATTATTTGCACTGAACGAATTGCTCACTGGTATATTATTGATCGCAGCAGTCGTATTAATCTAACGAAGGCATTTTATTATCCGGTACGGTTTCCGTAATCAATATTAAAAAATCAGATTTCACTGCCTGATATGTACAGAATATACGAGTACGTACTTCAAGTTACATGCAATACATGCCTCGTTATTGGTTCTTGGACAGATGCTTTACAAAAATTATATAAACATTGAAATTTCCGCGGATATTCTGACACCCCGCCCGCCCGGAAGATAGGTACAGTAACACGAAACATGTGTAATAAGTTAGTAGTATGCCACGTTAGGATCCGATAACTTTTCATTTCAGTCATTTACTTTCAGATCAACCTAAACTACTTTATATGCAACGAGACAAAATATAACGCATGACACAAAACAGCAATCAAACAATTCTCTGACTTGATTTGGTGGCTTTGAAAAAAGCCGGGTATAAGTGAGCACTGTGTAAGCAGTGAAATCAACCTCCGAATCCGTAGAGGGTACGTCCTTGTCTTTTCAGAGCGTATACGACATCCATGGCAGTGACAGTCTTGCGTTTAGCATGTTCGGTGTAAGTAACAGCATCACGAATGACATTCTCTAAGAATACTTTGAGTACGCCACGAGTCTCTTCGTAGATAAGTCCTGAGATACGTTTGACACCACCACGACGAGCAAGACGGCGAATAGCTGGTTTGGTGATTCCTTGGATGTTATCACGTAAAATCTTGCGATGACGCTTTGCACCTCCCTTTCCGAGTCCTTTTCCTCCTTTACCACGTCCAGACATTTTGAAGTTCAATCGACTGTATTCAACAAAATCAAATTCAGATTGAAGTGAAAAGCCCGCGCTGTTGTTGCTTTTAAGCCTCTTCAATCCCGCCTGCCCGACTTGAAGGTGCCCGTGTGCCAAAACAGCTACCGATTCGCTTGCCTGAACGCGCGCCCGCCAAAACTAGGTAACACAAAACAAACTTTGCGCCTTCCAAACCAACTCCAATTACCGACCAATCAGATGGAGTTTCTTTCTACCAATGAAATCTGTCGAGGTACAATGGGTTATCTTGCCCAGGCCTCATCTGAAATCGCATTTTGTTCTGAGCGCCAGATTCAATTTTCATCTCATTTCATGTTGTTGTTCAACTCGTTAGCATCAATCTCATAAGAAGGAAACATGGCTCGTACCAAGCAAACTGCTCGCAAATCAACTGGTGGTAAAGCACCACGAAAACAACTGGCTACCAAGGCCGCTCGCAAGAGTGCCCCAGCCACTGGTGGTGTCAAGAAGCCCCATCGTTATCGACCTGGCACTGTTGCCCTACGAGAAATTCGTCGTTACCAAAAGTCAACTGAGTTGCTTATCCGCAAGCTGCCCTTTCAACGTCTTGTAAGAGAAATTGCACAGGACTTCAAGACTGACTTGCGATTCCAAAGCTCTGCCGTCATGGCACTGCAAGAAGCATCTGAATCATACCTTGTCGGCTTATTCGAAGATACCAACTTGTGCGCCATCCATGCCAAGCGTGTCACTATCATGCCAAAAGACATCCAACTTGCACGTCGCATCAGAGGAGAGCGTGCCTAGATCTTCTATATTCTAGTGCCTGCAAAAAACCGGCTTTTTTCAAAGCCACCAAATCAAATAAAGTTGATCATTTTTGCTCTGTCTGCCTTGATATTACTCCAACTAAATAGATCTTATTAAATCTCTGTCACAGTAACTGCCTATCATACGTTTCATGATTACTTCTCAGGTTATTGTTCTATACATAATTACTAAGCCAGTATATGTCATTCTTGAAGTATAATGCAGTGCTACCAAAACAATAAATTACAGGTTAATGTGATGTCCCATCTCTATATAGGCGTCGTTCTGCTAGGTTAGTTACGTCCTAGTTACGGTAGCATGGCTACTAAAATGAGCCAGACAGGGTAATAATAATGTGGTTAATAAAATGTCGTTGGCACTGAAATCCTTGTATAATATTTGTTAATTGATATGGAAGATATATGGAGAAAATATAAAATAATAAAAAAATAAATGAAAAAAGTCTACGGCACCCATTGTTCGCAATCGGTCACCCATATCGCTACTGAGTGGGCTCGACTGAGTTTGTCTTCGGGGATCGGACGAGAACCGGATCATTCTCAGTGATATGGTCGTAGACAACAGTAAGGTACAAACTTTACTACTTAAACTTGTATCATTGCCAAACCTAAGAACAGCACCAAGTGTCACTTATAATAGGCTAATTTGTAGTTGTAGAATTAGAATAGGGTCACTTAAAATTACCAACTATCAAGTGTCGATAAATATGAATCAAACAGACAACAATAATCGGGGGAGACAAGCATAGATGGCATCCTTCACTTAATTTGGTGGCTTTGAAAAAAGCCGTTTTGTTGGAAGACAGACACTTTCTGAATTATTTCTTCGATGCTGCTTTGCTGGATTTCTTGGCAGGAGACTTGCTGGCTTTCTTGGTTTTGCTTGCAGCTGCCTTGCCTTTGGCCACAGGCTTCACTTTTTTGGGGGACTTGGCGGTTTTCTTAACGACCTTGCTCTTTGGCTTGCGTTTGGCTGGTGACTTTTTAGCAGCAGCCTTTACACTGGTCGTCTTCTTGGCAGCAGTAGATGCTTTTGGTTTGGCTGCAACAGCTGCCTTCTTTTTTGCGGGACTCTTCTTCGCTGCTGCTGGTTTGGGAACGTTGGCCAATTTAAAACGGCCACTTGCTCCTGTTCCTTTCGTGTTGATGATTGTGCCAGCGGCAAGAGCCTTGACAAGTGCCCTTCGAAGTGGTGCAGTAACGCTACTTGGCTTTCCTAGACCAGTGTAATTACTAACAATGTAGCTGGCAATTTTCTGTCTCGACGCGCCATTCCTCTCTTTCAGCGCTGCGATCGCCTTCTGGATCATTTCGTTGTACGTTGGGTGAAGCGATGCTTTACTGGCAGTCTTTTTTGCTACTTTCTTTGATGGGGAACTAACCATGATGAAAAATTTCAAGTAAAATTGATAAACAAGATATGAGATAACTGTGTCGTTTAACGTTTTGCTTTAAAGTGAAATGCCCTCGCGCCAACAGAACTCTTGTTTATATACTGGCTACGAGGCGGACCGTCTTGAAGACAGAGGCTCGCAACTGATTTCACTTTCATTTTTAACACAACTGTGCTTTTTCGACACACAAATTCAACACATTCTTATCTAATATCGACAATTAAAGATGTGAAGACTATTCTGCACACAAGAACCCGTTGTTGGCTTTCGGTATCAGTTACTTGAATCCAGGTGAACACATTGTATGCCGAAAACGATGGCTTTTTCTCTCTACATCACTTCCCCGTTATGACCCCTAACATTTGTTCCCTTCAATATTTCCACGCCAAATACACTCAAACGCCTTTGAACATGTACCAATTGACCACTATCATACTGAATTCAACTAGATAATCGTATGATGGTGCGTTGACGAAGTTTCATAGCTAGTTTGACATGCCTATACAGGGCATTAGAATTCTGTCACTCTGATCACGTACCTATACCGCGGGGTCGATCCGTCACTGTCCGATGGCATTAGTGGCATATATTTTGAAGATTATTACAGGTGCATGCTAACAAGCACATGTTTCAGTAGAACCTTCGAGGCAAGTCAGTTACCCTATGTGGGTGCGAACGGCATTATCCGGCCTAACATAAAACTTTCAAGGACCGGCACTTCGTAAGTACGAGTGGTATCAATTTATTGCTTGAAATAAATTGGCCGCGTGAAAACTTTACCGATCAACCAGGCTACAAAACAAAGAACACATACGTACTTGTCACGGCATGTTGTTCAATTAAGTGGCCTTCCTTCGATCTTCATGAGTACCGTCGTAATCGAAGTGCAGGGCCTGCATGTTTTTCATGTAGGTCGCACAACTCAGGTAGTAAACTCTGAAGCCAGGCATGTATACGGTTGATGAACATTTAAGATTGTAGATTCAAATTTGATTAAATTCTATACAATTATGTAGACATTTACTTTCCCAGTCGATAGAAGTCTCTCGTAATTAAATTGCAAGTAAGCGACCGTCACTCTCTCAGCTCTGTTTTTATGTAGGTTTCTAAATTTGATACGCTGCCAATATTACGGTGAAGTGACAGAGAGATTGTTCCGTGCCATTAGTATTTAACTATTGCAATAGGCAATTTTAAAGGCATTCAATGCATATGCGATTATATCCACTCCTTCATAGCTATATAATTATATGATGGTTTCATCGTACATTCTGTAAATCCATATCTAGGTTGCGGCGGCAGTGTACAAATGTATAGCTTGATGGTTAATATATAATGCACTATCAATGTAAACGGCTATACTGTTGACGATGTACCGCTTTCGTAGCAATTACTGTTAATCAAGTTTCTGTTTTCGTTTCGATACGTTCTGCAACATTTTCTGCATCAAATCATTCGACACGACTTGTAGGCCGATCATTCGATGTGATTGTGACGTTCGATGGTACCCGTTGCTTAGGGATACGCCAATCGCATAAGGGCGGCACTCGCGGGAAGTTGATTCGACTAATAAGAACAACAATCACTAGAAGCAGCAGATACGCATCAAACCTTGAGTAGATATAGGTTACTGAGAGGGGAAAACAAATAAAAATGGAGACAACAGACACAGACAACAGCAATCAGATATTCTTTGGAAGCGTTTATGAATAAGGCAGCTGAGATTGCGCAGAAATACACATCCAAACAAACTTCCTGAAAGCGAAAAGGAAAAATTTAAAATTAGCAATGACCATGCATGCAGCGACGTAGTAGACAACTTACGAACACAATTTCCAGAAATACATTGGAATACATAGCTGCCTTTCGAAGGTATGGCAAACGTGGTCACTACAGCCAGGTGGTTGGGCATTGTACAGAGGTAAATGTTCAAATGCAGGCCTTGTGATGTGCTGTGCCTATTGATTTGCAGCAGGCCGGCAGAGTACTGATTTAGTTTAGTTATTCATGGCATAAACGTATCAAAAAGAGTCCTTTACATTTCTAAATTTTGAGAATCATATGGATTTCTATGCAATTAATTCACTATATCAAAGTACTTCCAACTCTTCAATATATCATTATTCCAAATAAATGCATCAATATATGTACGCTATCTATCGACAGAATTACACAACTAAATCCCTCCCTTCGTGCATCATAAATATCTGTGCACATCATAGCTGTAGCAAGAACAACAAAAACATTCTTTGCTCGAATCATGGTACTTCACTGCATAATATAATAGAAAAAAAAATCAACGCTATATTACTGTAGGCCTACTTCTGAGATAGACTGGGCAATCCAAAATCCCATTCATTTCATACGCAGTAATCTCTATACCTCTATACTGCAGTCTGAACTTTTTATCGCCTATAGAGCAATATTATGTGACTTTCAAAATGAGCCTGATATTTATACAGAACAAATTCAAATTCACCAGCAGCAAGTAGACTGTCTACTCGTCAGTCCTATAACCCGGCTTTTTTCAAAGCAACCAAATCTAAGCAAAGAAAACATATTGCGTTGTCACAATTTTATCGTTTTATCTATTGTCGTAATGTTCATTTCTTACGCAGTAATCTCTATACCTCTATACTGCAGTCTGAACTTTTTATCGCCTATAGAACAATATTATTTGACTTTCAAACGAGCCTGATATTTATACAGATACATTGACCAATTTAGTTACTAGTATATTGCAACAATTATTTTCAACTTGAATCCACCAACAGAAGACCACCCAACCATCATTAATTAATCCAGAGTTGTAGCTGATTGTAGTTGTTAGTTGAACTGAAAACAACATTTTTTCAAATGTTTTCAAAAAATTAAAAGATTTGTGGCTTTCAATTTTTTACATGTTCATGGTTTTGTTGTTGGTAGTGTTACTAATATCATATACAGATATACTATTCAACAGTATGCTACATTATGCTACATTCACAATTCTGGGAGCCAAACAGAGTAGTTGGTGGAATCGTATCAATTCGATTGCCAATAATGGTCTGCAGATATGGAGTGTCAAGTGCCGTTCAGATCTGCGTCGGCTATATAAGAAGGTCATTCCTAATTTATGCTGTAGCAATCATTTACAATGTGTGTATGGCGCAATTATAGTGGTGTGTTTGTAACTACCGTTTATCACATCGTTCTCTACAAGTAAATAATCAACTGTAATATGTAATCTCCCTCCTTCCTTGAAACCCTTGTAGGGTCAGCAGCACTCTACATAATATACGATCAAACATAATTTAACTATGTAGTTTTATCTGAATCTGAACCCTACACAATGGTCTGAAATTGCCACACTGCATATAGCTGACTGAGCATGTATACATCCATGATTATGATTCAGAATTTACGGGGAATTTTAGGAATGTCATTTGATGACTTTGGCATTATATTTTGCAGCCCATACCTTTGCTCCTCGGCCATTACAGACAGACACCCACCTTTCTGCTGTAGCAATCATTCACAATGTGTGTATGGCGCAATTATAGTGGTGTGTTTGTAACTACCGTTTATCACATCGTTCTCTACAAGTAAATAATCAACTGTAATATGTAATCTCCCTCCTTCCTTGAAACCCTTGTAGGGTCAGCAGCACTCTACATAATATACGATCAAACATAATTTAACTATGTAGTTTTATCTGAATCTGAACCCTACACAATGGTCTGAAATTGCCACACTGCATATAGCTGACTGAGCTTGTATACATCCATGATTATGATTCAGACTTTACGGGGAATTTTAGGAATGTCATTTGATGACTTTGGCATTATATTTTGCAGCCCATACCTTTGCTCCTCGGCCATTACAGACAGACACCCACCTTTAAACCATAAACCAGCGTCTTACATGATAAAACACATATCATGCAATCAATTAATACTGTAGCTTGATTAAGCAAACCAATCGACTGTGTGTAATAGGGTATAGCTAAATGTTGTTATTGTTGCCATGTAATATATTTGATGTGACTTTTACGATCAATTCTATTAGACGGCCTGAATATTTCATTGACATCACTCTTATCTTGACTGGCAACACTTTCTCCTTCAAACTCATCAGATAATACGGTCAATATGCACTGACGACCACATATCACTACAGTCAAGACGGTCAAATAGACGCACCCATAAATGTATGATTATTCAAATTTGATTCAAAGCTGTATTGTATAATTGGTCTTTGAAAACACTATGTAAACTTTTCATCTAGAGAAACTGACGGACAATAGCCAACAATTAACTACCTGACTGGTCACACCTGATTTTATACCTGATTGGTTTTCTGCATTAAGTTATCCCTGAATGCCAACAGACCACATCAAATTTATTATGTTATTTGGTCATTTCAACCTTTGAATTTCAACCAAGTGCTGTATGCATTCATGCCATTAATTATTTACAATATTCTAGTTATGAGTTTGTGTGTGTGTGTGTAAATTGCATTTGTCATTGGGTTGCTAGTGGGGCAACAGCATACTGACTATAAGCAGGCTCCAACAGGATACGAGCAGCAAATCAAGTCTCTCTAGTTACTCTTGCCACAATGGTCTAGCTTGCTGACTGATTAGAGTTCCTCTGTCAATCTCATAATATATTATTTCGTAACTTGCTGGTAATTTTTTGATATGTTCTTGTATCAAACTTGTTATATTTACGCTGTACCGTATTTTATTATTTTTTACCCGTGGAAGCTGTTGTGTCTCGCAAATGCGTTCAGTTACCAGACTAATTTTACTGTGCAATGCCGTACTCCTTGATAATCTAACATTAACCGTATATATGAAATTTTGTATTCAAGTGTTAACTGTCCTTTATGAATTGTCTTTTCATTCATTATTTAATTCGTCAAAAATGACAAGCAAAAACAAAGGCGAACGAAACTCTGGCAAAAATCTTGCAGGGTTGCTATATCTATAGGCCTATACTAATGCTACACATAGGCTACAAGTAGGCCTACTTAATACTCATGTTACTTATTCATTCAAGCTCCGGTATATTTAGCATTGAGCACTATACATATGCAAGTGTGGGCACTATATGTTTTATTGTCATACTATTCATTAGATCGCATAAATTAATACTATATGTTTTACTTAAATATATTATCATGTACTCTTTACTTTAATAGTTGAATCATCTTTATCAAGATATTGTTCTAATCAACAAGCGTTTAGTTTCTGGATAGGCCGCCATGCTGTCATTTGTACACACATGAGTGACTGGCTAACAACAAAAAATACTTTGCGAAATTGGTTTCTTGCACATTCAGATGCTGCGCAATGTGATGGACTGAGCTGTTCACATAACAAATTGAAATCTAAAATCTTGAAATCCTGAAAATCTTGAAAAACTGTAGGCCTAATATGGATGAAGTTTACAGTCTGACGTTTGGACAATTGAATGTACTGCTGTATATATGTTCAATTTTGAGCAACAATATTATGTATGACGAGCTGAAAACAATGTGTTTGGCTTTTGTTATAAGCCTACACAGTTTTCATTATTCATTGGAATCGTGCTCCTTCAAGTACTTCATATTTATTGTTTATATATATATTATATTATATTATATTATATTATGTATTATTTATTTATTGAATTCTAAGGTATTAACATGACACTCAAAATTAAAATTAACACTCAACTGTTGTATCTCGTGATAATTCACACCTACTAATTAATGTAAATAACATGTAATCTATTGCGCAGCAACTAATTCGGTTCACTCATGTCACTATATTACTAGCACCATATTATCATTATTATAACAATATTATATCCTATCAACTGCGCCATGTTCTGTTCGTATTAGAACCAATACTGAAGAGACATATAAACACACATAGGGTTCAATTGGTAGGATTTGTTAATTAGATATATACTGGATAGGATATAATATTGTTATAATAATGATAATACGGTGCTAGTCTTAATATAATGACATGACTGAACTAAATTAGTTGCTGCGCAATAGATTGATTATATGTATTTACATTAATACGAACATAGCATTAACTAACTAAATTGCATAATCAAGTTGTCATTCATGCCCGGCATTCATATTTTCCGGAGAAATCAAAACCACCGTTGTTGGTTATAATAATCTGAAATCAAAACTGTACTCCGTGCACATGACTCTACCGCCGTCGTTCACTGACAAGTGAAACTCGCTGGTTCGTTAAGACATGGGGCCCTGCCATGTCTCTATGTTAGGCATAGCCTACACCTTTTACACATCATTTCACAGTTGATCGGCCAGTTCAACATATTGTCTACAATGTAGCTAGAATTATAATTATGCTTAGGCTAGTGAGTGTGTAGGGTTATAATAATGATAATACGGTGCTAGTCTTAATATAATGACATGAGTGAACTAAATTAGTGCTGCGCAATAGATTGATTATATGTATTTACATTAATACGAACATAGCATTAACTAACTAAATTGCATAATCAAGTTGTCATTCATGCCCGGCATTCATATTTTCCGGAGAAATCAAAACCACCGTTGTCGGTTATAATAATCTGAAATCAAAACTGTACTCCGTGCACATGACTCTATCGCCGTTGTTCACTGACAAGTGAAACTCGCTGGTTCGTTAAGACATGGGGCCCTGCCATGTCTCTATGTTAGGCATAGCCTACACCTTTTACACATCATTTCACAGTTGATCGGCCAGTTCAACATATTGTCTACAATGTAGCTAGAATTATAATTATGCTTAGGCTAGTGAGTGTGTAGGGTCATCTAAATATAACTGTTATATTCCTGTCATGTTCATGTAATAATTACTTTTTTTTACATCAGAATATCCGTATTTCTATTTTAGCCTGAAATTTCAGGATCAATATAACATATTACTATATATAGCCTACTAACAATCAGAGCTGTAAGGACACGCTTGTGTAGCGGCAATTGCCATTTCCCGTTATGAGGATCAGCTGTTCAACAATATGACACTAGCTATATTGATTTCAATTCTGTACAACATAGGCCTACGCAGGTTTGCAGATTTAAAAAGCTATGATTGATTAGGAAAATTGCACATGTAGAATTGAAATAGAATCGATCGATCTCCACATTATGGGGCCTATTAGCTAGTCTACTCCAGTGGGCTACTGTCATGTTTAGTTAATTGTATTCATACCTGACATGTGGACAAGCTGATCAAGGAGTCAAAATAGTGCATACAGACTGTTTACTCCATGCCATGCACAGCAGTCGACAAACCCAGAATATAGTATTAAAGATCCCATCCTTTCGTCCAACTTGGATCAACGCATTTAAAAGTATGAACACCAATAACTGGTTAAAGGCTTGCATTGTCGTGAAATGCAAATCAAATTATCCATTAGGGATATTACTATCTATAAGACGTCCATGTTTATTGAAGCTATAGACGAGGTTGACGCATAGAGGCTAACGCACTGTTTTGGAATCGAGGGTCGCGTTGAAGGGGGAATCTAGAATACGGCGCGTTAGGGGTGTCCTAGATTACAGTAGTGTACTGTGCAAACGCATACTAGGTTGGTCAAAATTAAATTAAAATAGTTCAAGGCAAAATAAAATGACTACAAGAAAGACAATCGCTAACAGGTTGTTACTTTGCTGAATTTGGTGGCTTTGAAAAAAGCCGGTTTGATGACGTTGAGCCATGATGTAGACGGAGCTTATGCTTTCTTGGCTGCTTTGGCTTCGGTCTTCTTTGGCAGAAGAACAGCCTGGATGTTGGGTAAAACACCACCTTGGGCAATGGTTACTCCAGACAACAGTTTGTTTAACTCTTCGTCGTTCCTCACAGCCAATTGCAAATGGCGAGGGATAATACGGCTCTTCTTGTTGTCACGGGCAGCATTACCTGCTAACTCGAGGATTTCAGCAGACAAATATTCGAGAACAGCGGCCAAGTAAACTGGTGCACCAGCTCCAACTCGTTTCGCGTAGTTACCCTTACGAAGAATACGATGAACACGACCAACTGGAAATTGCAGACCAGCACGAGATGATCTCGATTTAGGCTTTGATTTTGCTTTACCGCCTTTACCACGTCCAGACATGATGAGAAAATTAATGAAGTAGGTTTACAGATAAATCTACGACAAACGCTTGCTTTGAGTTCAATGTTGTGAATGACTCCGGCTTGGGGCTGCGCGCCTGAAATAGTAATGAGAAGGCTCGAAAAAGCCATGTCTATTGTTCTAGGCCATCCCGACGTACTGGAAAGCAATTTCAATGAGCGCCCGATCTGTTGTTTCGATTCGCGCCAATTTCGAGCCTACTCTCTCCAGGGCTCAAATACAAGAAGCCGCGCGCGAAACGATAAACTTCAGTTGTTCACAACACCAGCCTACACAGGATCACTTGTTTACCGTTGTTAGTTTTGCAACTTATTGATTAAATCATGTCTGACGCTGCAGCAGCCAAAGGAGGAAAGCAGGCACCTAAAGTCGCCAAGAAGGGAGAGAAGAAGGCCGGTATCGGCAAGAAAGGTAAAGCACCAGGAGAAAAATCAAAACGCCACCGCAAGAGACGTGAGAGTTACTCCATCTACATTTACAAGGTTCTCAAACAAGTACATCCCGACACTGGAATCGCTAGCAAGGCAATGAACATCATGAACTCATTTGTCAATGACATCTTCGAGCGTATTGCTGCCGAGGCATCTCGTTTGGCTTTGTACAACAAAAAGTCAACCATCACATCGAGGGAAATCCAAACAGCAGTCCGTCTCCTCTTGCCCGGAGAGTTGGCCAAACATGCAGTCAGTGAAGGCACCAAGGCCGTCACCAAATTCACCAGCAGCAAGTAGACTGTCTACTCGTCAGTCCTATAGCCCGGCTTTTTTCAAAGCCACCAAATCTAAGCAAAGAAAACATATTGCGTTGTCACAATTTTATCGTTTTATCTATTGTCGTAATGTTTCAATTATTGCATGCGTGTACCGTGTCTTAGGCCGTCTATATCTGTGTATGTTGTGTGTGTGTGTGTGTATATGTCTCCTTCCTCCCCACATCTGTCTGATCCTGGTATGTTGACCAATGATTTTATTTATAATGACTTTAAACACAAACAGTATTCTATTTTCCGATCCGGTGTCCGCCACTACTGATTGATTGATGTAATAACTATATTATTAGCATTCCATTGACTTGTGAACTAGTGACATGCGGTGATACAATAAGGATGACAACAATTATTTGCACTGAACGAATTGCTCACTGGTATATTATTGATCGCAGCAGTCGTATTAATCTAACGAAGGCATTTTATTATCCGGTACGGTTTCCGTAATCAATATTAAAAAATCAGATTTCACTGCCTGATATGTACAGAATATACGAGTACGTACTTCAAGTTACATGCAATACATGCCTCGTTATTGGTTCTTGGACAGATGCTTTACAAAAATTATATAAACATTGAAATTTCCGCGGATATTCTGACACCCCGCCCGCCCGGAAGATAGGTACAGTAACACGAAACATGTGTAATAAGTTAGTAGTATGCCACGTTAGGATCCGATAACTTTTCATTTCAGTCATTTACTTTCAGATCAACCTAAACTACTTTATATGCAACGAGACAAAATATAACGCATGACACAAAACAGCAATCAAACAATTCTCTGACTTGATTTGGTGGCTTTGAAAAAAGCCGGGTATAAGTGAGCACTGTGTAAGCAGTGAAATCAACCTCCGAATCCGTAGAGGGTACGTCCTTGTCTTTTCAGAGCGTATACGACATCCATGGCAGTGACAGTCTTGCGTTTAGCATGTTCGGTGTAAGTAACAGCATCACGAATGACATTCTCTAAGAATACTTTGAGTACGCCACGAGTCTCTTCGTAGATAAGTCCTGAGATACGTTTGACACCACCACGACGAGCAAGACGGCGAATAGCTGGTTTGGTGATTCCTTGGATGTTATCACGTAAAATCTTGCGATGACGCTTTGCACCTCCCTTTCCGAGTCCTTTTCCTCCTTTACCACGTCCAGACATTTTGAAGTTCAATCGACTGTATTCAACAAAATCAAATTCAGATTGAAGTGAAAAGCCCGCGCTGTTGTTGCTTTTAAGCCTCTTCAATCCCGCCTGCCCGACTTGAAGGTGCCCGTGTGCCAAAACAGCTACCGATTCGCTTGCCTGAACGCGCGCCCGCCAAAACTAGGTAACACAAAACAAACTTTGCGCCTTCCAGACCAACTCCAATTACCGACCAATCAGATGGAGTTTCTTTCTACCAATGAAATCTGTCGAGGTACAATGGGTTATCTTGCCCAGGCCTCATCTGAAATCGCATTTTGTTCTGAGCGCCAGATTCAATTTTCATCTCATTTCATGTTGTTGTTCAACTCGTTAGCATCAATCTCATAAGAAGGAAACATGGCTCGTACCAAGCAAACTGCTCGCAAATCAACTGGTGGCAAAGCACCACGAAAACAACTGGCTACCAAGGCCGCTCGCAAGAGTGCCCCAGCCACTGGTGGTGTCAAGAAGCCCCATCGTTATCGACCTGGCACTGTTGCCCTACGAGAAATTCGTCGTTACCAAAAGTCAACTGAGTTGCTTATCCGCAAGCTGCCCTTTCAACGTCTTGTAAGAGAAATTGCACAGGACTTCAAGACTGACTTGCGATTCCAAAGCTCTGCCGTCATGGCACTGCAAGAAGCATCTGAATCATACCTTGTCGGCTTATTCGAAGATACCAACTTGTGCGCCATCCATGCCAAGCGTGTCACTATCATGACAAAAGACATCCAACTTGCACGTCGCATCAGAGGAGAGCGTGCCTAGATCTTCTATATTCTAGTGCCTGCAAAAAACCGGCTTTTTTCAAAGCCACCAAATCAAATAAAGTTGATCATTTTTGCTCTGTCTGCCTTGATATTACTCCAACTAAATAGATCTTATTAAATCTCTGTCACAGTAACTGCCTATCATACGTTTCATGATTACTTCTCAGGTTATTGTTCTATACATAATTACTAAGCCAGTATATGTCATTCTTGAAGTATAATGCAGTGCTACCAAAACAATAAATTACAGGTTAATGTGATGTCCCATCTCTATATAGGCGTCGTTCTGCTAGGTTAGTTACGTCCTAGTTACGGTAGCATGGCTACTAAAATGAGCCAGACAGGGTAATAATAATGTGGTTAATAAAATGTCGTTGGCACTGAAATCCTTGTATAATATTTGTTAATTGATATGGAAGATATATGGAGAAAATATAAAATAATAAAAAAATAAATGAAAAAAGTCTACGGCACCCATTGTTCGCAATCGGTCACCCATATCGCTACTGAGTGGGCTCGACTGAGTTTGTCTTCGGGGATCGGACGAGAACCGGATCATTCTCAGTGATATGGTCGTAGACAACAGTAAGGTACAAACTTTACTACTTAAACTTGTATCATTGCCAAACCTAAGAACAGCACCAAGTGTCACTTATAATAGGCTAATTTGTAGTTGTAGAATTAGAATAGGGTCACTTAAAATTACCAACTATCAAGTGTCGATAAATATGAATCAAACAGACAACAATAATCGGGGGAGACAAGCATAGATGGCATCCTTCACTTAATTTGGTGGCTTTGAAAAAAGCCGTTTTGTTGGAAGACAGACACTTTCTGAATTATTTCTTCGATGCTGCTTTGCTGGATTTCTTGGCAGGAGACTTGCTGGCTTTCTTGGTTTTGCTTGCAGCTGCCTTGCCTTTGGCCACAGGCTTCACTTTTTTGGGGGACTTGGCGGTTTTCTTAACGACCTTGCTCTTTGGCTTGCGTTTGGCTGGTGACTTTTTAGCAGCAGCCTTTACACTGGTCGTCTTCTTGGCAGCAGTAGATGCTTTTGGTTTGGCTGCAACAGCTGCCTTCTTTTTTGCGGGACTCTTCTTCGCTGCTGCTGGTTTGGGAACGTTGGCCAATTTAAAACGGCCACTTGCTCCTGTTCCTTTCGTGTTGATGATTGTGCCAGCGGCAAGAGCCTTGACAAGTGCCCTTCGAAGTGGTGCAGTAACGCTACTTGGCTCTCCTAGACCAGTGTAATTACTAACAATGTAGCTGGCAATTTTCTGTCTCGACGCGCCATTCCTCTCTTTCAGCGCTGCGATCGCCTTCTGGATCATTTCGTTGTACGTTGGGTGAAGCGATGCTTTACTGGCAGTCTTTTTTGCTACTTTCTTTGATGGGGAACTAACCATGATGAAAAATTTCAAGTAAAATTGATAAACAAGATATGAGATAACTGTGTCGTTTAACGTTTTGCTTTAAAGTGGGAATAAACCCCCAGACTATCTTTACATATATAGTAGAACCCGACGTGAAAAAAACAATGGCGTAATTTTTTTTTCGATCTGGAAATTATTTCTTGGTGAAAAATGCCTTCAAAGTGGTGTTTTGGCCCAAATGTCGCTGAGGGAAAAAAAGGGATTGGATCTAGCTTTATGACGACAAAGTCACAAGTCGTGTGGTTTTTCTAATAGACTTTAGATCTGATTAATCACGCGATGCTACGTTTGAGACGGCGTAGCTCTGTAACAGCAATCTATTTTTCTCTCCCACAAAACTGAGGTAAGGAAGAACATATAAACTCAAGAGTAGCAAAATTCCAGAAGATTTAATGATTTTAAAGTTCACGAATTTGAAGAAAATAAAAATCAGAACATATTTCATTCGTAGCGCGCGTTATACAGATTATATTTTGACATCTCATTCTCACACATATTTAACACATATCAAAATATTCTCTGGTGACCACAAAAGCTAGCTAAGTAGAATTTATTGTTGTAAGCATATGTCTGCACTGAAAATGGAGTGTTCTTTTGAGGGTAAAAATCATAATGTAATGTGGGAAACGCTATTAAGAACACCATAGCCGTCGGTTTTATAGTCCTCTTTTCACAGAAGCGAAATCTGTCCATCTGATTTCTCGTCTCTGTAGAAAGGTATTTTGTGCAAAGTAACTTCTGCACTGTATTACTGCATCCTATAAATTACAGATTGTGACGACATGGTGCTAACATTTTCTACTTTCTAGCCGAAGGAATGAATACTAGACTGGTAAAATAATTTTGTGGCGTATGTAGAATAAGGAACGAGACTTCACATTGCAAAACCCTAATTTTGTTAATCATATAACTTTGATAGAGAGGATAATAATTTATGCAATGAAGATATACCGCAAAACCGACAAATGATAGAATCTGCATTACTGTAGTTCTAGTGGCTCTAGTATACGGCTGTAAACTTGAATAAGAACGTCCGAGCCCTCTATCATGTTTGTACTATTTTCCGATATTTTATAGAATTTTATAGTGTATAATGTACTGAAGAATTCTCAATGGTTTTTTAAATATTGAATTCTTGGTGTATTAATGATGAACACTTTGTTAGACTATTGAGTATAATATATCTATCTATACAGTCGTATAAACTATACGATTACATGGTTTAAGTTTTACTAGACGAACATCAATTTCAAACTTAAACGTTGAAATGATAGTTGAAAAATGTCTATTTAATAATTTAGTAATACCGATAGTTAAATAAATCCGAAAAAAGTACAATTAATACTTTGCAGTACCAACTCCAGTACAATTAATACTTTGCAGTACCATACTCCAGGAAAAGTCGTCTGTGCATGCCCGTGCAAATCAAATCAGTTTACATTCACATTTAGATCATGAAAAGGATATCTTGTAGAAATGTTTACTCAAGAGCAACTTGCAGATCATAGAGTTAAAAATAGTTAAAAACTTATATAGCGTAAGATCAAGCTATTTTGAAGGGTACGTGTCTACTAATTAAGATTTGAGAAGTACTGCGGTCACACAGAATACGTAACTAATATGTGTCACTAGACTAGTCACAAAGGAACAGTCGCACCGCCTGACATTTGTATTAATCCGCAATCTATATCAGATTCATCGCGCTTAATGACGCTACAAGAAATTATTTCGACCGAGCGTTTCAATAGATTTTATTCTGCTCCTGAAATCACAAATTGCATCTTTTTTACGTAATTCGCCAGTTCATATGTTTGTTCATGGCTCAGCCTTGTCAGAAATTTTTTTTGCGTGACTTCTCGGAGCTAGGTCATCTCAAAGATTATGTCGCGTGATCAGCCCACTCTTGAGTCTGTTAGACAAACCGCACGACTTGTGACTTTGTCGTCATAAAGCTAGATCCAATCCCTTTTTTTTCTCAGCGACATTTGGGTCAAAACACCACTTTGAAGGCGCTTTTCACCAAGAAATAATTTCCAGATCGAAAAAAAAATTACGCCATTGTTTTTTTCACGTCGGGTTCTACTACATATGTAAAGATAGTCTGGGGGTTTATTCCCACTTTAAAGTGAAATGCCCTCGCGCCAACAGAACTCTTGTTTATATACTGGCTACGAGGCGGACCGTCTTGAAGACAGAGGCTCGCAACTGATTTCACTCTCATTTTTAACACAACTGTGCTTTTTCGACACACAAATTCAACACATTCTTATCTAATATCGACAATTAAAGATGTGAAGACTATTCTGCACACAAGAACCCGTTGTTGGCTTTCGGTATCAGTTACTTGAATCCAGGTGAACACATTGTATGCCGAAAACGATGGCTTTTTCTCTCTACATCACTTCCCCGTTATGACCCCTAACATTTGTTCCCTTCAATATTTCCACGCCAAATACACTCAAACGCCTTTGAACATGTACCAATTGACCACTATCATACTGAATTCAACTAGATAATCGCATGATGGTGCGTTGACGAAGTTTCATAGCTAGTTTGACATGCCTATACAGGGCATTAGAATTCTGTCACTCTGATCACGTACGTATACCGCGGGGTCGATCCGTCACTGTCCGATGGCATTAGTGGCATATATTTTGAAGATTATTACAGGTGCATGCTAACAAGCACATGTTTCAGTAGAACCTTCGAGGCAAGTCAGTTACCCTATGTGGGTGCGAACGGCATTATCCGGCCTAACATAAAACTTTCAAGGACCGGCACTTCGTAAGTACGAGTGGTATCAATTTATTGCTTGAAATAAATTGGCCGCGTGAAAACTTTACCGATCAACCAGGCTACAAAACAAAGAACACATACGTACTTGTCACGGCATGTTGTTCAATTAAGTGGCCTTCCTTCGATCTTCATGAGTACCGTCGTAATCGAAGTGCAGGGCCTGCATGTTTTTCATGTTGGTCGCACAACTCAGGTAGTAAACTCTGAAGCCAGGCATGTATACGGTTGATGAACATTTAAGATTGTAGATTCAAATTTGATTAAATTCTATACAATTATGTAGACATTTACTTTCCCAGTCGATAGAAGTCTCTCGTAATTAAATTGCAAGTAAGCGACCGTCACTCTCTCAGCTCTGTTTTTATGTAGGTTTCTAAATTTGATACGCTGCCAATATTACGGTGAAGTGACAGAGAGATTGTTCCGTGCCATTAGTATTTAACTATTGCAATAATTTTAAAGGCATTCAATGCATATGCGATTATATCCACTCCTTGGTAGCTATATAATTATATGATGGTTTCATCGTACATTCTGTAAATCCATATCTAGGTTGCGGCGGCAGTGTACAAATGTATAGCTTGATGGTTAATATATAATGCACTATCAATGTAAACGGCTATACTGTTGACGATGTACCGCTTTCGTAGCAATTACTGTTAATTAAGTTTCTGTTTTCGTTTCGATACGTTCTGCAACATTTTCTGCATCAAATCATTCGACACGACTTGTAAGCCGATCATTCGATGTGATTGTGACGTTCGATGGTACCCGTTGCTTAGGGATACGCCAATCGCATAAGGGCGGCACTCGCGGGAAGTTGATTCGACTAATAAGAACAACAATCACTAGAAGCAGCAGATACGCATCAAACCTTGAGTAGATATAGGTTACTGAGAGGGGAAAACAAATAAAAATGGAGACAACAGACACAGACAACAGCAATCAGATATTCTTTGGAAGCGTTTATGAATAAGGCAGCTGAGATTGCGCAGAAATACACATCCAAACAAACTTCCTGAAAGCGAAAAGGAAAAATTAAAAATTAGCAATGACCATGCATGCAGCGACGTAGTAGACAACTTACGAACACAATTTCCAGAAATACATTGGAATACATAGCTGCCTTTCGAAGGTATGGCAAACGTGGTCACTACAGCCAGGTGGTTGGGCATTGTACAGAGGTAAATGTTCAAATGCAGGCCTTGTGATGTGCTGTGCCTATTGATTTGCAGCAGGCCGGCAGAGTACTGATTCAGTTTAGTTATTCATGGCATAAACGTATCAAAAAGAGTCCTTTACATTTCTAAATTTGAGAATCATATGGATTTCTATGCAATTAATTCACTATATCAAAGTACTTCCAACTCTTCAATATATCATTATTCCAAATAAATGCATCAATATATGTACGCTATCTATCGACAGAATTACACAACTAAATCCCTCCCTTCGTGCATCATAAATATCTGTGCACATCATAGCTGTAGCAAGAACAACAAAAACATTCTTTGCTCGAATCATGGTACTTCACTGCATAATATAATAGAAAAAAAAATCAACGCTATATTACTGTAGGCCTACTTCTGAGATAGACTGGGCAATCCAAAATCCCATTCATTTCATACGCAGTAATCTCTATACCTCTATACTGCAGTATGAACTTTTTATCGCCTATAGAGCAATATTATGTGACTTTCAAAATGAGCCTGATATTTATACAGAACAAATTCAAATTCACCAGCAGCAAGTAGACTGTCTACTCGTCAGTCCTATAACCCGGATTTTTTTCAAAGCAACCAAATCTAAGCAAAGAAAACATATTGCGTTGTCACAATTTTATCGTTTTATCTATTGTCGTAATGTTCATTTCCTATGCAGTAAGCTCTATACCTCTATACTGCAGTCTGAACTTTTTATCGCCTATAAAACAATATTATTTGACTTTCAAACGAGCCTGATATTTATACAGATACATTGACCAATTTAGTTACTAGTATATTGCAACAATTATTTTCAACTTGAATCCACCAATAGCAGACCACCCAACCATCATAAATTAATCCAGAGTTGTAGCTGATTGTAGTTGTTAGTTGAACGGAAAACAACATTTTTTCAAATGTTTTCAAAAAATTAAAAGATTTGTGGCTTTCAATTTTTTACATGTTCATGGTTTTGGTGTTGGTAGTGTTACTAATATCATATATAGATATACTATTCAACAGTATGCTACATTATGCTACATTCACAATTCTGGGAGCCAAACAGAGTAGTTGGTGGAATCGTATCAATTCGATTGCCAATAATGGTCTGCAGATATGGAGTGTCAAGTGCCGTTCAGATCTGCGTCGGCTATATAAGAAGGTCATTCCTAATTTCTGCTGTAGCAATCATTCACAATGTGTGTATGGCGCAATTATAGTGGTGTGTTTGTAACTACCGTTTATCACATCGTTCTCTACAAGTAAATAATCAACTGTAATATGTAATCTCCCTCCTTCCTTGAAACCCTTGTAGGGTCAGCAGCACTCTACATAATATACGATCAAACATAATTTAACTATGTAGTTTTATCTGAATCTGAACCCTACACAATGGTCTGAAATTGCCACACTGCATATAGCTGACTGAGCATGTATACATCCATGATTATGACTCAGACTTTACGGGGAATTTTACGAATGTCATTTGATGACTTTGGCATTATATTTTGCAGCCCATACCTTTGCTCCTCGGCCATTACAGACAGACACCCACCTTTAAACCATAAACCAGCGTCTTACATGATAAAACACATATCATGCAATCAATTAATACTGTAGCTTGATTAAGCAAACCAATCGACTGTGTGTAATAGGGTATAGCTAAATGTTGTTATCGTTGCCATGTAATATATTTGATGTGACTTTTACGACCAATTCTATTAGACGGCCTGAATATTTCATTGACATCACTCTTATCTTGACTGGCAACACTTTCTCCTTCAAACTCATCAGATAATACGGTCAATATGCACTGACGACCACATATCACTACAGTCAAGACGGTCAAATAGACGCACCCATAAATGTATGATTATTCAAATTTGATTCAAAGCTGTATTGTATAATTGGTCTTTGAAAACACTATGTAAACTTTTCATCTAGAGAAACTGACGGACAATAGCCTACAATTAACTACCTGACAGGATTTTATACCTGATTGGTTTTCTGCAATTAAGTTATCCCTGAATGCAAACAGACCACATCAAATTTATTATGTTATTTGGTCATTTCAACCTTTGAATTTCAACCAAGTGCTGTATGCATTCATGCCACTAATTATTTACAATATTCTAGTTATGAGTTTGTGTGTGTGTGTGTGTAAATTGCATTTGTCATTGGGTTGCTAGTGGGGCAACAGCATACTGACTAATCAAGTCAAGTATGCTGTTATGCTGAGCAGCAAATCAAGTCTCTCTAGTTACTCTTGCCACAATGGTCTAGCTTGCTGACTGCTTAGAGTTCCTCTGTCAATCTCATAATATATTATTTCGTAACTTGCTGGTAATTTTTTGATATGTTCTTGTATCAAACTTGTTATATTTACGCTGTACCGTATTTTATTATTTTTTACCCGTGGAAGCTGTTGTGTCTCGCAAATGCGTTCAGTTACCAGACTAATTTTATTGTGCAATGCCGTACTCCTTGATAATCTAACATTAACTGTATATATGAAATTTTGTATTCAAGTGTTAACTGTCCTTTATGAATTGTCTTTTCACTCATTATTTAATTCGTGAAAAATGACACGCAAAAACAAAGGCGAACGAAACTCTGGCAAAAATCTTGCCGGGTTGCTATATCTGTAGGCCTATACTAATGCTACACATAGGCTACAAGTAGGCCTACTTAATACTCATGGCATGTTACTTATTCATTCAAGCTCCGGTATATTTAGCATTGAGCACTATAGGCCTACATATGCAAGTGTGGGCACTATATGTTTTATTGTCATACTATTCATTAGATCGCATAAATTAATACTATATGTTTTACTTAAATATATTATCATGTACTCTTTACTTTAATAGTTGAATCATCTTTATCAAGATATTGTTCTAATCAACAAGCGTTTAGTTTCTGGATAGGCCGCCATGCTGTCATTTGTACACACATGAGTGACTGGCGAACAACAAAAAATACTTTGCGAAATTGGTTTCTTGCACATTCAGATGCTGCGCAATGTGATGGACTGAGCTGTTCACATAACAAATTGAATTCTAAAATCTTGAAATCCTGAAAATCTTGAAAAACTGTAGGCCTAATATGGATGAAGTTTACAG